>JADRCO010001842.1:0-16626 GCA_021464525.1 Rhizophagus sp. LPA8_4_AMF | reverse complement strand
TATTTGATATTTCATGTTAAAAGTTTATTTCAGGCCTAAAAGTTTAAAATATTTCACGTCAAAAACTTAAATTAAGTCTAAAAGTTGTAGTATTGAAGCTATACCAATGTTATTTACGAAGTCATGTGACAATTTTCTGTTACAGACGTGACGTTTAAAAAAATGACGTAACTATAAGAGTTTCAAATGTCTGCACCCCTAGATTCAATTGGAAAAAAATTAGATTTTGACCGTTATGAGGCTAATATCTTATGTAATCAAGTACAAAAATATAATAATAAGTAAGATGCATTTGATCTAGATATCAGTTATGCTAAAGATAATTTCATGAATTGGTGAAAATATATTAATACCAAATCAGAATCAGATGCTCTTCCAAAAGTTATATGTTATTTATTTATATGAGAATTCTGCTTACTTCTAATAAAGGTCTTTGGACAAATTTTAAATTTACTAGTAATTTTACCAATCCTTCTTATCTTATAATTTTACCTTATACATATAGTGATTTTTTAAAATTATATCAAATTTTACCTTATATTTTCAGAAAACTAAATTTTTTTTTAATATTAAAATAAAATATTTTATATAGCTTAGTAGTATTTATTTAATGTAAGATTTTAATTATTATAAAAGAAAAATGTTTTATTCTATAAAATAGTACATCTATTATGCAAAAATAAAAAATAAATATAAAAGTTTGATATTAGGTAACATTACTATGTTAATAGCAGGTTTCTCAAGTTCAGTTCATCTAAGAGTCCAACATTTAAAAAATTAAAGAAACATTAATATGTTTCTTTATTTATGTTTTTAAAATATATAAATCAAAAAAATTTTCCACTTCTACTGTACACTAAAATTCTGCTTACTTCTAATAAAGGTCTTTGTAAAAATTTTAACTTTTATATATAATTTTACCTTACTTTTTTTTGCAATTTTATTGGTTAATTGATCTAAAAAGAAAAAAAATCAAAATAATGCAGTGTAATATTTCCTTTTTTATATATAATTTATTTATATATAGTAGGATTTTCAAATAGTTTACATATAAATTTTACCGTAAATTTACTAACATCTCTATTAGAAGTAAGCAGGGTCCTTTTACACTACCTTTGGCATTCTTTAAACAAAAACAAAAAAGAAACATTAATTTTTCTTTACTTGTTTCTTTAGCATATTCTTACTCATTACTGCATATTATATTTTTCACAAAATTAAAATTTAAATTGCCAAATATTACAACATCTATGCTAAACCTGAATTAATGGATGTAATGCATTATGATAAATGTAATAAATACATCAAAATACCTAACTACTTCTACAAAATAAAAAAACAAGAAATAAAAGTATGTTTTTTTAAATTAATATTAAAAAATCTTTCCCTTATGGACTTACTGGATTATTTCTAAAGCCAGAATCTGTTCCTATAAAATAAAGAAAAAAAAGGAAATGTTAAAAATCATTTTTAATAACAAAAAAATAAATAAAATAAAAATAAGATTTGCAACAAAATATTGCAAAACTTATCAAATCCAAATCTAAAGTTTGATACAGGATCTATAAAAAAAAGAAAGAAACATTAGTAACGTTTCTTAGAAAACTATTTAAAAGTTTCAAAGCAAAAACTTTGAAACTTACCATTTCCAAAATCTGAATCTGTTCAAACCTAAAACTGAAAAACTTACAAAAAAAGAAAACAAGAAACATTAGTAATATTTCTTAATACAAAAAATAAAAATAATCGACATTTCACAATAAGAATACTGCAAAATTTACCTTTACGCCATTGAAAACTTGAAGTATCAGAACATTAACCAGTTAGTAACATAAAATACCACTTAAAATTTTAATAGAGGTTTTTTTTTTAAAAAATAATATAGTTTATTAAAGTTTGGGTGAAGGGACTGTTTAGAACTAAAATTTTGGTCCATTTAAGAAATATTAAACAGGCTGGTCTTATTTTTAACCTGATCCAGAGAAATAAGTTAAAAATGTATTCAAAAGCCTATATTATGCTTTAAGTAACTTGTATAGCAGGCTAAAATACACATTATATAACTTAAAAGTTTTATATGTTGCCAAAAAGTTTTATTTGTAAAAAATGTCATGTGATTGAATCCAACTTTAGATAACCTTAAGCAACTTTAAATGTATTAGTAGTATAGTAGTAATTAAATTTATTTGCTTTATATAATATGTAAAATCAAATTTTTTAATAAAACTTATCACTTTCAAATATTATAATATATTAGTGAATTAATAATAGGAAATTAGTAGATACTACCATCTAGGACTGCATATAGTACTTCAGGTCTAATACAAAGAATCTGGTTCAGAAATTGAATAATACCCGGGTATTTTGTGAGAACTATATTTTACACTCCTTATATAATATCTTACCAGAATTAATTTTTGTATTTAGTAAAATAACTGAGTGGAATACGCTCAAAGGGAGATACTATTACTCAGTAAAGTAAAATAACATTAACGTAATAGCTTGACTAAGAATTATGTAATTCTACCCATCGGATTAAATTTTCTCCAGTAAATCATTAATTAAGTATTATTTATTTAATACCCAGGAGCGTGTCACTCATTAGATTTAACATGTGATTAACTATTTTTGACTATTTTAAACTAAAATTAGGCTATCTATATGGGACCGTATAAACTCAGCATGTAATCATATTATACATATTCTTAACTTTATTTATAAGAAAAGTTACATTTTTTGCTTTAAAGAGAATTTTAATTAAAATAATGTTTTATAGAATTTTTTTATTATTTCGGTCAGAATTAATGGTGACAATCGCCGCTCAAATTAATTTAATTATCACTGTAATAGTTATAATTTACAATGCAATTTATAATACATTAGGTTTTAGCAGAATCTTAATATAGCTTTGTTTTTAATGAGTTTTGCTAAAAGAAAATTACTCTGACCGAATGTTATATGATTATTTTAATAAATAGTTTATGTATAATTTGTTATTATTCATACACCCATCCCATTTCAAATCCTTTCAATCTTATACTAATTCTAAACCCATATCCATAATCCTGATCTAAAGTTGAGATTTGTGTTCAGATCATATCTTTGGATTCCTTTAAGTATGTGTAGTGACGCAGTCCATTTCCATTTTTAATAAGTATTCCAGAAATTAGAATTTTTTTAGAGGACGGAAAACCTGTAATAAATAGCAAACATATTTTTTATTTTGAAATTAAAAAATAATAAATTTTTTGTCCTGTTCATATTCTTGCACAATTGCCTATTATTGCAATATTAATCTTATACTTCATAAAATATCTTATTTTTTCAATTGATTCTAAATTGAACAGAAATTAACAACTGTTGGCAAAATAAATCACAAAAGAAAGTAATGTGCTTATTAAATATATTAAATATTAAATTCGTTTATCCAGTCGGCTTTTATTTTATAATTCCATTATTCCCGACGTATCATGAGATTGTATATTCATCATATATAATTTCTACTCATCTTAATTTAAAAAAAAACGAAAGTATGTTCCATATTACACAGTAGTCCTAAAAAAAAAAATTTTAAAATCAAAATAAATGAAAAAAGGAGGAAAATTCGACTAATAAATTAGGTTTGTGAAATGATTTGATGTGTGATTTTACATATATTATAAATTATGCTTAATTTTCTGCTACATTTCATTCATTGCGGTAAATACCTCGCAGCATACAATATATATTTCGATCGATTGATTTTTTTGGTTATAATTTCGGCTCACTTAAATTCAATTTTAATCAATTTTAATCTTCAGCAATTTTCCTCGGGCGTACATCATTCCTAATCGGAATCTTTAATCCTTGCTTTGCAAAAGCTTTAGACAATTCCGTTGATTCTAAAAAGGATTTATCAGTGCATTAAATATAATTGTAGTTTTGTAATAAGTAAAATATTTATAATAAATTTCCTACCTGTCATCCCGGGAAATTTTTTTGCTGAATATACGGTAAAAGGGTCTGAATATGTAGTAGCAATTATTTCTGTTCTTGTATTAATTAGTCTATCTTCTCTATAATATCAAAAATGCAATTATAAATATTTTGTTCAATAATTTAAAAGAATCAAGAAGCAAAATGATTAACTCACGTTCCCAGCTTCATTAAAGAAAACTTCAGAGTGTATTTTCCTTCTGTACGTATAGAGAGATCTGGAAAACAAAAGTAACATCCTTGTTCTCCTGTGGTATTCTTGAGGATGGCCGGGGATGAAACAAGTGATCCCATAAGTACACGTGTTGTCTTTGGCGGGTTGCTAATCACATTTCGTTCATCTCGTCCATCTTCAGACCAAAGTGTGACATGAAGAACGAAAAATGGATTTTGCAACATTCTAAGTGTAAAATAAATAATTTATCGTATATATAATATCAGTATATTAAAAGAAATATAAAAATGTGTACGATGTTAGTAAATGCACACAACCTTAAGTTCGCGCTATATATTGAAAATAATAAAGTTACTTGTTTCAAATAATAATTAAAGAAAATGGAATCTTATTCAATAACTAAAATACTATCTTAAACTCACCCAGTGTCAGGATTCCCCTTCTCGTCAGTTACTACTAATTGTACGATCGGCGGAGGGTCGATCGGTCGCCGATCTTTTTCTCCGAATCCACACATTCGAGCACGTAAAGGTTGCTGACTAACTATGAGAGTATATTTCCTGCATGAGAGGATTCCGATAAATTTGATTTGTTAATAAGATATTATCCAAAATAATAAATCAAGAATAATTTTTTATTCAATGATCAAAGACTTTTATGATTTCAATCGGCATTTTAACAATAAACAAATTCAGGGCTTAACAATACCCGGAAATAAAGAAGGTTAAATATCAACTGAAATTAAGCCTTTCCCATTAATAGTCTTTGCTCGCTATCTTGCACACCTTTTATCTTCATCCTCCCCTCCTGCTGGTGAATCAAAGGTACCAAAACGTTCTTTTTTGAATCTCGCTTTGTGTAAGGTTGGTGTTTTGGGGAATGTCGATGCCTTATTTTTATCACCACTCTCGGATGTTGAAGTCGGTGTGTTCGCATTGGATTTTGAACGGCGCTGCGAAATTCTATCCACAAAATCTGAAGGCGGTGCTTGTGGGGGTACTATGCTTGGATTAATAGCAGGTGGGTGATATGCCATATAGTGGTGAGGTGCGTGGTAATCGTAATAAGGGTGGTGCGGTGGAGGTGGGGCAATGTGAGGAGGCATTGGAGGAGGAGGAGCGTAATAGCTCTCAGGAGGTGGTGGTGGATATTCTCCACGTCCGGCACCATGGTATTCGGAATGCAAGGGCGCGCCAGATTGGCTATACATGACAAAAAGAAGTGGTGTACAATAAAGAGTAAGAAGGAAACGTGACTGTATAATAGCTCAAAAATTAATCGTTTGAGCCTTGAATAAGAGTTTAATTTAAACAAAAAAAAATTAAAAAAAAAAATTAAATGTTTTACTAGTGTTTTATTTATATGGAAAGTGTATACACAATTTACTAAAAGTTGGAAAAAAAAATAAACAAATAAAAAGCAAATCACATTAGAATTTTCTATTCGATAAATCCTGGGAATATTTTTTCATTGTAACATATAATCATTATAATCAACATAATTCCTAATATCTGATATCGGAAAAATGCACCAGCCGACGTTACAAAATTTAAGCCACCTTAAAGATTGCTCCATTTAGACAGTTATATCGGAGAATATCTGATGCACTCAATCAAAAAGAACTATTTCTTCGAATTCCATATGGAATATTAGTTTTTCATAGTGCCGTACGTCACGTGATACGATTAGGTAGCTGATTTTTATCATGCAATTTAAATTTTTGAATTGAAACTACAATGTGAGACAGCAATGTCATATCAAAAGAATTGAATTCACAAAACATTTAAAACTAAAATTAATCTGAATCATCAGTCGAGTCATCTTGGTCTTGCTCTTCAGCTAATTTTCAAAGGAAAATGATAAATAATAAATATGAAATTCCAAATTGAAATTACGGAAAAATAAAGAAATTATACCTCCTCCTAATAATGCGGCTAAGGAAATAGGGTTTCCATCACCATTAGATCTTTTTCCACTCTAATAAAAATTATATAAAATTGACTGTATTAATTATGTGTAATCACAAGAATGAGAATAGATTTATAACGTACTGCTGTATTCAAGTCTCTTTTCGTACGAGGCGATTTAGCAATGCTATTCATTGATTGTTTCATTCGGGCCTCAATATCCCCAAATTCAGATTCTAATTCTGATTCGCTTGAATCCGAGCCGTCATCACCAGAATTATCTGAATCGGATGATGAGGAAGAAGAAATACCTGAAGAACTACTGTTTGATGATCCTGATATATCATCCTTCGCTACATCGTCTTCATCTTCTATCGGCCCATACATATCATCTTCGGCAATGGGTCGCGGTGATGGTGCATCAACTTCCTCTATCGTATCATCCTCCATCCAAGCATCATCCCCATCATCATCGTCTTCATACTCATCATTTGTTATTCCATTCTCTCCATTACCTTCTATTTCCATTACTTCTCTAAATTTCTCTTCAAACTCATCATCTTCCTCTTCATCTACATAATCATTTCCATTTAGAGTATATAATTGATCTTCCTCATCTATCTCTTTTTGCAATAATCGAGATTCCAGTTCTCTTTCTAGCTCTGCATCTGAGTAAGAAGCAATATGAAACTCATAATCCAAGCACTCTAACGTATAAGTCTAGAAAAAAAATCCTTAAACTTCTAGCAATTTACAAAAATTAATTTTAATTAAATAGAATTTTACCTTTGTAGCCTCATCAAATATTAATAAATAATTTTTTTCCGCATCCTCAACATCCATTTCATCTGTGCTATCTTCAAATCTTTGTCCGGACAATGAATATGATGGTTCATTTTCCTTAATAAAAAAAAATCCAATCAACAATAACTCTATTTTTTATGGATTAATAAATAGGCAAATACAAACCGAAGTTTCAAAAGAAATTTGAATAGTATCCTCATTTTTGTCAAGTTTAATGCTCGCAGGTTTTGAAAAATTTATACTTTTATCATATTCTTCACCAACTACAAAGAAAAACTATTTAAATATTTATAAGCCTACTCGATTTGAAGTTAAACGAAAATGGATATAATACTTACACACAAAGTGGAAATAAGGACTTTTATTTGAACGGTTTTGTCCAACTGAATTTCCCAATTTAAAATCAAACAAACTAAATTCTTCGTTGCATTCGATATCTGACATTTCTTTATAATTTAATTTTTACCGAGAAAAATATATTTGCAATGTACTTTGAAAAAGACAGTCAATATACGGTATTAGCAATAAGTTGTGAAGTCTTGCACAACATCAGTTGGAGGGTTCTGCAAAGGCCGGCATTGTTTCCCGGAACTTCCAGCACCCAGTTACATAATTACGTAACGTAAGTTTATGAATATAACATTTATTTATAAAAAAAAGAAAAGAAAAAAAATAATAGAAAATCGTATGGGATTCGACAAATTTAGATAAAATTCCTTTGTTATAATTTATGTCGGTAATATAAAAACTAAAAGTATGCTAAATAAATTTTCTAATCAATGTTTATTCTTGAGTATCTTGTTCATCATCATTATTCATATCCTAATTGGAAAATTCAAGTCAATATTAAGAAATGTAATTTATTCAGGAATAATTTAAACTTACAAGACGATCTTGAGGGAAACCGCCAGGCATAGGATGTTCTTGATTTTCATTTGGGAGTTGCTGTATTTCATCATTATCATATACTCCCGCTCCGCGAAGCACTTCAATTAATCTCTCAGCCGCTGCTTGTAGGTTCGCTGTATCAGCTATTTGATGTATACGTTCGGCTATCGCCTGTACATTCGCATTCTATTTAATAAATAAACCATAATATGTATAATTTTTTAAAATAACTGAATAAATAGCCAATATTGCAATGATACCAACTGGCACTCCGCCGAGAAATCGTCGTAAGTCAACTGCCAAAATATTGTCCCAATCAGTATTAGATGATTCCGAATATGCATCATAAGGACTAACTCCATCAGGCGGAGGCAAAGGATCGTGAAGATCAATATCTCTATTTGTAACCTCAGGAAGGTATGCGAGAAATTTAGAATTTTCTATTTCAGAATAACAAACGAAATAAACTTAATCTGGTTATTTAGTGAAATCGACATGTGCAACTAATATAAATACATTACCGGAAACGACAATATATCTACTTAAATTTGACGGAATCTGTTCATTAAATGAATTTTCTCTGAGATTTTTTCCATATGAAAGAGCTTTCGCAAACTCTTCATCGCCCAAAGAAGCTAATAAATAGTAAAGATCAATAAATACTATAAAGCAAAATAAATAAGAAGGAATAATAAATGTTCTTACTTTTATAATCTGGAATTTGCATTTTTACAATAACGTTTATTGATACAGTCTGAAGCCAATTGATAAGCTAATAATATTATTTTAAATCAATATACAAATTATCCAAAAGAAAATATAGTGTTATGAGGAATTTATGAATACTAACTTCAGGTTGCGTCCATAAAGGCGAAATTTGATCAACATAATGATCAATTAAAAGATTAAGATAATTGGAGCTTGGTCTGTATATAAATTAAGCAACAATTGGCTTAATTTAATTATTTAAATATTAATAATGCAATTACAATATAGAACCTTACACTTCTTGAATGAACGAGCTTTCAGAAACATCACTTTCAAGTTGAATATCACATTTTTCGGACAAGAGAAGTATAACAGATGGAAAATAAAGAATAGCTTTTTCCAACATTGCTTTACTCATTTCATGCGTCTGTTTGAAAAAAAAAAATAATTTTAATTACAATTGCAAAAGCTAAGAATGTAAAAATATATTTAGCTTACGGAATTATTTTCTTCGCGCGATTCAAGTAAAAATTGTGCTATTGCAGCAGAATAAGCAAAATTAGGCCAATCTTGCAACTTACGCAAAACCCATTCATTGGCAAGAGATAAAACATAAGTATATTGATGGGCTTTTAACCCAAGATAATCGATGAAATTCAGCACACTCAAAGGGTCGTTTGAAGGATCCAATGAAAGCAACAATTTTGAAAATTCAAAAGATGTTTGCCAACATCCTCGACGAGACAAAGATTGAATATGACGTAACAACCCAAGGAAAAAAGCTCTACATAAAATATATATTAATCAATCTTAAGATTAAATTTGCATAATAACCCTTACCTATTTTCGTAGTATTTATAATCCATTCTGGAAGTGCCTTTTGTAATATTAAACTTAATATGGAAGCTTTTTTCGAATGCATATAATGCACGTTCTATAAGTTCGCCTGCCATTGTATGATCTCCCGACATTTTGTAAACGTCACTCATCTGCAATAAAGAATCAATATGATAAGGATTTTCATGCAATAGTGAAATAATTGCATTTGGATCTGGGAAAGCAAAATAAATAAAAGAATTAATAAAAAGAAAAATTCTTAACGGTGAAAGAAATTATAGAATTATTTACCATGTGTAGCTATGCGTTGTAGAAAATCTAATTGAACAGCTTGATATTGTTGAGAATGTATAAATTTAAATTGATAAATTCCATCATTTTCTTTCAATAACTCCATTCTTAGTCCAAATTTAAGAATCGGCGGCCAACTTTGTCTCGGTTTTGCCAGCAAAGTTCTTTTAATAGTACGCGCATAATTTCTGCTTCGAATCTCTCTATCTACCTACATAACTAATTGTGAGGTTACCAAAGCGGAAATATTTATCGTTCAAAAAAACAAATAAAATAATGCCAAAGTTATTACTCACAACTCCAGAAGAAAACATCCTTCTCATTTCACCGTCTGCATCTAATAAACGTGTATCTATGATTAAAAATGAATTGCTTGGAATTGTTGAAGACTGATGCACTTCATTTCCATTATCATCGCTCTGTTGTGCCGTAGAAAGATTACCGAATCTAGCGCATAAACATAATTTGAGTTAGATACACTTAAGTTATAAATAAACAACTGCGTAATTTACTTGTCGTCAATTTCTCGAATCAAAGCTTCTAATTCGATATCACTCATTTCTTCAACTTTCTTTCCTGTTCGTGTTTTCTTCTCTAGCTCGGGCATAGGATTTTCAGTAGATGTATTTTTCTTGTTTTTCTTTTTCTTTTTCTTTTTTGTAGAGGAAGTCGATCGTATTGAAAGTTCTAAAGTTTCCTATAAATTAAAATTGTTAGACCGATCAAAATTAAGGATAAAAATTTTGCAAAATTGACAATGTTCGTACGTTGTTAATTTCAGGCTCACTGGCATTTTCGTCCGAGTTACGATTTTCAGTGTCGTCAGTCACTTCATTGAGCTGATCATTTATGAAAATTTGGATTATGTTAGGTTAAGAAATTTGAAATAAATAGTAGACCTTACATACCAAGTCAAACGAGTTATTCTTTTGCGGTGGCCGATCAATATCCTCAGAATCATTTAAGTCTTCGTCGTTAATACGCTTTGTAAGGAAATCGTACTCTTTATTTATTGCCTTTCTAAACGCACGTCCTGACATTTTAAATTTCGAAGAGAGCTAGACGATGAGCTTACCAACAAGTTTTCCCGGCAAATCGTGTATTTTTCCGCCTTGTAGAACATATCATCCCATGTGACATCTTGTAGATTCTTCGTATCCTTCCGTTTTTTTTTATAATGGGCAAAAGAGAGAAGAAAACTGGAAAAGGTAGATAAAATGAATGGCTATCTAACAGAAAATAATTTATAAACTTTTTATTAAAATTTCATAATAAAATTAGGACGATTGGACAAGTATTATCACTTGGCCAAAGAGCAGGGTTATCGAGCTCGTTCAGCTTTTAAGCTTATTCAATTAAATAAGAAATACAATTTTCTAGAAAAATCAAGATGTTTAATTGATTTGTGCGCAGCTCCTGGTGGCTGGTAAGTTATTTTGGCTTTAATGAGAATCCGATTTTTTTTTTAAAGAAAAAAATTTCTTAAAGGTTACAAGTTGCGAGCAAATATATGCCAGTCTCAAGCTTAATTATCGGTTTGAATTAAAACTTCATATAATTTTGTATTTCATATTTACTTCAATGAATTCATTTAAATTGAGTTAACTTGGTTTAAAAAGGTGTTGATCTTGCACCCATTAAACCGATTCCAAAGATTATCACATTTCAAGAAGATATTACTACAGACAAATGTCGCGCTACTCTTCGAAACGAATTAAAAACTTGGAAAGCCGATGTGTAAATTATTTTTTTTATTTTTATTTTTTGCTTCTTAATTTTATGAATAATTTTTAAATTAATATAGAGTACTTCATGATGGTGCTCCTAACGTTGGTGTATCTTGGATCCAAGATGCTTATGCACAGTCTGAATTGACTCTAAAGGCTTTAAAATTAGCTGTAGAATTTTTGAATAAAGGAGGTTTGGTATCTTATGACTTTATATTAATGATTATTATATGATTGACTCTCATATCATTTGATAATACGATAGGCGCTTTTGTTACTAAAGTGTTCAGATCAAAAGACTACAATAATTTAATATGGGTTTTTAATCAGCTATTTAAAAAGGTAGAGGCCACAAAACCAGCTTCTTCAAGGTAATCAATAATCATTTTCCATTGTGGCTTCTAAAAAGATTTCAAATTTAATTAATTCGTACTTTCATCTTATATAAGAAATGTCTCTGCCGAAATTTATGTTGTATGTCGTGATTTCCTTGCCCCTAAAAAAATTGACCCGAAGTTACTCGATCCTCGCTCCGTTTTCCAAGAAGTAGATATTGGCACTATAAATAAATCAGTAAATGTATTGCATCCTGAAAAAAAAAAGCGAAGAAGAGAAGGCTATGATGATGGAGACTACACTTTATTTAAAGCCGCATCGGTTTTGGATTTTATTCAATCGAACGATCCAATTAGATTTCTTGGCGAAGTCAATAAGTTAAACTTTGATACTGATGAGGCCAAAAAGTAAGCGTTTACAAGTAAAAAGTGAAATATAATATATTTTATCATTTTGTGCTGACTTTTATAATTTCTTAGACTATTGAGTCGTAAATCTATTACCGAAGAAATTAAAATATGCTGCGAGGATTTAAAAGTTTTAGGGAAAAGAGAATTTAAAAACCTTTTGAAATGGCGTGACTCCGTTAAATCAACGGTATTGTTCTACAAGATGCACATAGAAACCGAAAAATAAAGTTGTTGTGTAGAATTTTGACTAATTATTGTATTGTAGCTAATGAATTTCTCTTTAATAAAATAATAGTTTCAAGAACAAGATGAAATAAACGAAAAATCAAGCGAGAAGGACGAAAAAGAAGTGTCTGCTGATGAAGACGAAATCATACAAGAGGAGGTTTGCATAAATTATTATCAGCATAATTTGGGTTTTAATCTTTATAATTATTAATTTTAATGGTTACGATAAACAGCTTGAAAGGTTAACCAAGGATGAGCAGGCTCATCAGAAAAAACTTCGTCGAAAGGCAAACATAAAACGTCAAAAAAATGTGACGCGCATGCAACTAAAAATGATTTCCCCGACAGATATAGCATTAGATCAAGTTGGAGACGAATCATTGTTTAATTTAAGACAAATCGATAAATTTGGGGTAAATATTCTCAGTATTTTTAGTTATATAAAATCATGAAATTGAGATAGATGATTATTATCATTATGCAGATGTTAAAAAAGATTCGGAAAGGAGACATGAATATATCCATTGATAATGAGAGAGATGACGACATTATGATTGATGATATTGATGCTCAAAAAAAGGACTTGCACAAATACGAGCAAAGTGATAATATTGAAGATATGGAAGATGTTGATTATGACAGCGAAAATGATATAACTTATTTAGAACAAGAAATGGATGAATTGTAAGAATTTACTCTCATTGTATGTTTATTACGCACTTCGTTTAATATATTTTAATTTCCTTTAGATATGAACAATATAAAGAATATAAGGCGGAACGTGATGCAAAATATAGAGTTAAGAAAATGCGCGAAGAAAATGATATCGTTCAAACTTTTGACAAAGGCGATGATGATGGCAGCGAATCAGAGGATTATGCTCTGCCTGACAATACTGACTACTCTACATCAGACGACGGTGATTCTGAAACTGAAACGTCTTTTAGTAATAAAGTAACGGATAAAATAAAGAAAAAGAATAATAAGTTAGTAACAAATTTAGATTACGATGATGATGATGAAACAATTCGAAGTCCGGGCGAATTAAGTAAAAAAGCAACATTCTTTTTCGATCAACCTTTATTTAAAAAAGTGATGAAGGAATATGATGAAAATAAAGAACTCTCAGAAACTAGAAAGAGTGAATATGATACAAACGATGACCCTAAATTAACGCCAAAAAAGAATAAAATAATTGAAAATTCCAAAACTGATGGGGATGAAGATTATGTCAAAAATTTTCAAGTAATCGATAAAGATTCGGATTCAAAAATCCGTAATGAATCGTTAAAACGTAAAGCTGAAGAGGTAAGAATAAGTAAAGATGTCTTTATTTGGTAATCGATTTAATAATTTGATCTATCTTTTAGAATGAGAGTGGCGATGACGATGATGATATAGAAATAGTTCCAATTAATAAAGACAATAACGAGGAAATATGGGACGCTAATGAATCTGACGAAGACGAAAAAAGGATGAAAAAAGCACAAAGTCGTAGTATATATATTAAACACATAATGGCTAGAAATTTACTAACTTACGTTTATATATTCTAATATTGTAGAAATTGGGTTAATTACTACGGAAGCCATGAGTCTTGCGCAACAACTAGTAAATCGACAAAAGACCAAGAGTGACTTAATTGATGAAGGGTTTAGGCGATACACTTTCAATGACAAAGAAGGATTGCCATCTTGGTTTTTGGATGACGAAAGGAAGCATAATAAAGTAAATGTGCCTATAACAAAAGAAGCTGTGGAAATTATTCGTCAAAGAATGAAAGCATTGAATGCTCGACCTATTAAAAAGATAGCTGAAGCTAAAGCTAGAAAAAAGATGAGGGTATGGATTCGTTGAATTAAAAAAGTAGTTTCAATATACTTACCATTTTTATTCCTATAGGCCATCAAAAAGCTTGTTAAGCTTCAAAAAAAAACTGATGCCATTGTTGATACTCCGGATATGACTGAAAGAGAAAAGGCACAAACAATTTCAAAAATGATTTCTAAAACGCAAAAAAAGGTTAAAAAAGAGATTAAAGTAGTTGTTGCTAAGGGTGGAGCCAAGGGTAAAAAAGGTCGCCCTAAAGGGGTGAAAGGAAGATATAAGGTAACGTTTATCTATTTCACCCAAATTGTCCAATATTCGGTACATTAATATATTTTTGAAATATTTAATCTACAATTAGATGGTAGACTCTAGAATGAAAAAAGAAGTTAGAGCAATGAAAAGACTTGAAAAGAAAGGAAGGAAACAAAAATGTTAATTTAATAAATTTAAAATCACTGTATTGTATATTACGTTTATAAATCCCTTTTGTAACGAAATCTTATTTGTAATATCAATATCAATAGGAATAAACTGCCTGATATTTCATTTTCTCTAAACCTTAATTAAGATTTAATAAAATTTGTTAGTAAAAATAAACAATAAAAATTTAATTTTAATTAAGAAGGGTTTTATAAATCATCACTATACAGAGGAAGGTTAAAATTATCCAGCCACTTTTCAATGTGAAAAAATTTACATATATATAATAAATTGAAAATAAAAATTAAAGTTAAATATAATCAT
This sequence comes from Rhizophagus sp. LPA8_4_AMF, assembly GCA_021464525.1. Taxonomy (NCBI): domain Eukaryota; kingdom Fungi; phylum Glomeromycota; class Glomeromycetes; order Glomerales; family Glomeraceae; genus Rhizophagus; species Rhizophagus sp. LPA8_4_AMF. The sequence continues at coordinate 1,766 of JADRCO010001842.1, read as the reverse complement.
TGTGTTTATATTTATTAATTTAAATAAAATTTTAATAATAAATTCCATTCCCATTTGCAACAATAGCTGCTTAATTCTTAAGTATGCTAGTAATTGATTTTTTATAATATTTCAAAAAAAATATTATTCCATGCATCCTTCATGTACACTTTATCATGAAATTTAATATAACATAATAGTCATAATATTGCATAAGTTTCATGGAATAATATATGGGTTTATGCAAATGTAAATACTATGTAAGTCTTTAAAATTTGTGTAAGTTCACATAATTTAAATTTAAAATTGTATATTTTGGTATCTAGTGATTGGATTTTCATAATTTAAAATCCATTACATTTGTCTTATTGAAAGGATTCAAATGGTAATAATTTTGTATTTGTGTGATTAATATTTAATATGTAATTACACTTTAAATTGTCTAAACATCAAGTTTAAACATTTTTTATGATATCAATTTTGGATTTTCATAATTTTTAGTTTATCAGATTTAACTCATTATAATAATTCAAATGGTGATAAATTTGCAATGATCTGATTAATATTGACCGAATTATGATATTTTAAATTTTCTAAATTTTTTGTTATATAAATTGTAGAATTAATGCAATAAATGGTTTCATATTTCCAAAAAATTCTAAAATAACATAAAGTAATTGAATAAAAATTTGTTTATTATCATTATCAATGTAAAATTTATATTTTATATTATATCAACATGTGACAATCTGCATAATTTTGGCAAAACAAAGTGGTTAGATAATTTTAGCTGCTCTATGTAGCAATATATTACTAGACCAACTTTCTCAGTATAACTATTAGAAAAAGCTTAGGTATACTAGCCATGTAAGATCCCAGATAATTATAATAGAGGTCACATCCGCAGTACTAATTAAAAATCCAATGAAATATACATAAATTTTGCTATTTAAATATACAATTTTTATCATATGACCTTCTATTGTACTATAAATATCTACTTTTATCATATAACTTCATAATTTTAGTTAACTTAGATGAAATTTAACAAAAAAAAAAATTTTGTATTAAAATATGGATTAATCAGATTATATTATTTTTAAAACTGAAACTAGCTAGAATTTCTCTATTAGATTTAATTTTATAATTTATAATTTTATAACCGCTATAATCTCTACAGAATATGTATTACTTTCAAATAATTTTTTTAAAAAGATTATATTTATAATTTACTATGAAAAGTCATCCTTTGCTATTATTTTCTAAAGACTTGCCTTTTAATAAAGATTACATTCCTTCATAAACATTTTACAAAAATGAAAGTAAAAGAGCATTAGATATATTTTTAAACCAAACTGTTAAAAAAAATATTTCTTTTTTCAAATTAACTTTCAAGCCAGAAAATTTGAATCCAATCCTACAAAAATAAAGATAAAAAGAACGTTAGTAATGTTTTCAAACAAAATTATTAAAGAACATCTTTCCCTTTGTCACCCATTAAAGAAATTGCCCTCTATTAAGGGGAGGGTATACGAAAATCAGTTTTAATATAAATCATGTGGCTAATTTTTTTTATGTAACACAACAATAATAAACGAGATCTACCATAATTTCTGCAGAAATTATGAACGCGTTATACGTAATTTTTATTTAACAAAAATAGCGCCAAGTCTGCATATTAGCATTTGCTTGTGCGCCCGATATTACACCAGTTACAATAATACTGCTAGACAAGATTCTACTACCTTCAAATGGCTTTCGCAATATAATTTCTTCTTGAACTAGAT
>JADRCO010001841.1:0-16628 GCA_021464525.1 Rhizophagus sp. LPA8_4_AMF | reverse complement strand
TTTTTTTTAATTTTTTTTTTTTTTTTTTTTTTTGTTTTTTTTTTTGTGGTACTAATTGCTTTTCAATGTTTATGATACTTTTTTTCATTTATTTAGATTATCGAACTTAAAATTTATTCTTTTTATTCCCCTTTGTTTTTTTAAAAAAAAAAATTTTTTTTTTTATCTTTTTTTTATTTCCATTTCAATTTTTTTTCTCATCTTTTTTTTATTTCCATTTCGGTCTTTTGTTTCCTATCTTTTTTTTGTTTTCATTTCGATTTTTTTTTTTCCTCATCTTTTTTGTTTCCATTTCAATTTTTTTTCTCATCTTTTTTTTGTTTCCATCTCGATTTTTTTCTCATTTTTTTTATTTCCATTTCAGGGGGTTTTTTTTTTCATTTTTTCATTTTTTTTTATTTCCCCATGGGTTTTTTTTTAAAAAAAAAATTTATTTATTATTTTTTTTATTTCCATTTCGTTTCCCCTTTAAAGTTTCTTTTGAAATTTTTTTTTTTAAATTATATATTTATTTATTTATTTTATAAGACGAAATTTTATTTTTTAATCATAATTTATTTATATATTTATTTATTTATATTTATTTGTAAGACTTTTCTTGTAGGTCGCTGGAATTTCTCTTCTTTTATCGTAGGATGCCAAGGACTCTTTTTGTAGGACATTTAGAGTTTCTCTTTCTTTTTTGTAGGCGGGTTCGAATTCTTTTTTATAAGACGCTTAGGGTTTCTCTTTTTATAGAACGTTTCGGATTTATTTTTGTGATTTCTTTCTTGTAGTGCGCCAGGACCTTCTTTTTATGAGCTTCTTTTTGACAGGAACATCGACTCTTTGAGACTTGAACGAACCTGGACTTTAGGGGTGCAGACATTTGCTTTTTTAGTTACGTCATTTCTTAAGTCAATGAAAGGTTGTAACCTGTGACGTAGCTCAATATTATATGAATTATTATTAAGTTCCTATATGAGCGTCTGTAATGTCTGCACCCCTACTTATTGTGAGTATTATGTAAGTATTATAATTAAGGAATTTGATCTTTCAATTGTGTTAAAGGAACGTAGTAACGTTTCTTTTTTTCGTTCGTTTTTTAGGTTATCGGACTCTTAGAGATTTAGATGAACTTGGAATTACTTTATGCCACTATATATGGGAGGAGGTACGTTTCTTTTTTTTGGTGTACAATGGGTATTGGTCCAATTGAGTTAAAGAAACGTATTAACATTCTTTTGTAAGAACAAGTTTTCTTAGGACTACTTATAGAAATATTAGTAGACCCATTAGTAGGTATGTCACATTTGTTTTAATAAACAGGTTTTCAATTGAGAATGAACTTTCATATTTGTATTTTATTTTATTTGTATTTTATTTAATAAAGTAACTGTAACTTAAGCTGTAAATTTAGTTACCAAATCATGTAATCATGTAAATTCCTGTGATACGGAATTGCCGTATCCTTTCATGATATGTTATTTCTAAGAAAAAATAAAGTATAAAGACTTTATCAAAATTATTCAGTTTTTTTATTGAACTATATGTGTTAGTATTTTACATAAAAGATACACTAAGTAAATTACACGATATATTAGGATAAAATAAAATAATAAAGTAATCAAGTTAATATTTTGTAAAAAGCACGTTTATTATATAAGATATAATATTCCAACAAAAAAAATTCATGAGAAAAAAAAATTTGTAAATAGAAAATACATATAAATAATATTCGATATAGCGATAATAAGACATTTAATTTCTAGTGTAGAATCATAGTTAAAATATTTTCTTTGTTTTCCAAAATACTTATTATTGTCAACAGTTAATATTTCATTTTTTATTATTCGAATCAGACAATGACAACTTTCTTATTTGACTCAATCGTCCTGTTAGACCTTCAATTTGCATATTGAGATTATCAATTTGATCCTCTTTATCTTTTAATTGGTCATTAAGGGCAGTATATTTTTTGGTTTCTTCATCTAACTGTCTTTGTAGTTTTTCAAGATTTTCCTGAGAATTTTGATATTTTTTGGTTTCTTCATATAACTGTCTTTGCAGTTCTTCAGCATGTTGCTTAATTTGATGAAATTCACTAATAAATTCCTCTTTACTCTTTAATTCGCTATTACGGATTTCATATTTTTGCTGTAGATCTTCTTCGTCTTTCCGAAGTTTTTCTACATGACCTTGCTGTTGAAGTCGTTTTCTTTGAAGGTCTTCCTTATTTTTTTCGATCATTTTAAATTCTTTTTCTTTAATTATTTTAGCCTTTATCATTTCTTCATTTTCTTTCTTTATTTCTTCTATTAAGTCCTCTCCTTTTTTTCTTAATTTAGTTGTATAATATTTAGTATGAATTATTTCATAATGTATTTGTTTTTTAATATCTTCATATTCTGCTTTTTTATTTTCAATATTAGTTAACGATAATTTAATATTTTCTAATTCATTTTTTAAGTTGGCTGATGCTTCTTCTTTAGCCATCAGTTCTTTATTTGTTTCGTCTAGCTGTTCTTCTGATTGGTTTATTTCTTTTTTTTTAGTTGCTAATTCGTCTCTTAAAACATCTACTTCTTTTTGCAATCCTTCCTTTTCCCTATAATGTTCAGCAGAGGATGCTAATTCTTCCTCTTTTCTTTTTAATAGTTGTAAGATTTGTTGATAATCAATCTCCTTTTGTCTTAATTTAGCACTTAAATCTTCGGCAAATTCCCTCAAATCTTTTATTTCTATCTCCAATTGATCATTTTTCTTTGAGAATTCTTCTTCTTTTGCATGCAAACTACCTTTTTCTTTCTCAAGTTTTGTAATATTATCATCTAACTCTTTAACTTGATTTATTTTTATTTGATTTTGAAGAGCTTCCTTTTCTTTAACTAATTTCCAATTTAATTTCCATGCTCTCAAATTATATCTACCTTGGTCTGCATCATTATTACTTATAGCATAAATCTCAAGTTGTTCATATATATTTTTCACTTTGGCATTTGGCCTTTCATTTGCTAAGCATTTAAAACTATTAATACTATCAGGCAAGTGTTCTAAACCAGAGTCTATATCTGTATTACTAATACTTAAATTTTTTAATTTAACTAATTTTATTAAATATTCTAAACTACCGTTAAACTCATTTTTCCCTATATGTAATTCCTCTAAGCCAACAAGGTGACTAAAACAACTTAAGTTTTGAGAAAATGAATTATCAAATAAATCTAAATATTCTAATATTTCATTATTTATAACAGGTAATTTTATATCATTGAGGTGATTACGACCAGCTCTTATAAAATTAATTTTTTCACAATTACTAAGGTCTAAATTAGTTAATTCATTTTGATAACAATCAAGACTAATTAATTTCTTATTTTTTCTAATATCTAAACTAGTTAATTGATTTTCAGAACAAATTAATTTCTCTAAATTAATAAAATCAGATAAATCTAAATGGCCACTTAATCTTTTATCATTAATATGTAATTGTGTTACTTTCTTTCTTGTTTCTTTTGTTGAATAAACGGATTGTATATATTCTTGTGCGTGGAGAGCTATTTTTTCTGCCATTGGTCTCGTAAAAAAATATTTTTTGAAAAATTGGCATAAACACTAAAAGGCAGTGTTGGATTTTGAAAAATTTTGACAATTTTTGGAGGCTGACCAAAACCTGTCCAAAACTGATAGGTTTGGACATCCCAACACTGAAAGCGACACGATTATGTAATCAAGATTTAAATGATGATCTACATCCAATAAAGGAAACCATAATGGAACAAATGCATCGTTTAAAGGTATTGAACAGGTAAGACCCAAACTAGTCACGCTACTCGTTTGAAGAGTACGATACTACCGAAAAGTTCTGGCGCAAATTTTAAGTGAACAAAGCACTTCCAGTCATGTCAACCTCTCGTATTACATTGCCATAACCCTACAACGAAGATTTATCAAGTGGTTCATTCAAGAAAACAATACCATCAAAAATAAAAAACACGGAAAATAAGTTCAACAAAACAAAATAGTATCATTGGAGAATTCTAACATTAGGTCGTCGATCCGATAAAAATTTCGTAGAAACTAAAAGAATTTTCGGTGATAAAAAACATGATTGAAATTCAAGAAAATTCTAATCCAAATCGGGAAATTCGATTGAGGAATTATTGTTCTAAATGCAAGTATTCCGAAGATCGAACCAATCAACACACAGATGATCAACATATCACCGCAAATTACCGAATCCAAACCATATAAAGCAATTTTTAAGCTATCATGATTCCTTTTTTTTTTACAAAATAAATACGCACTCAAAATACATATGATAATGTACCTAGTATATGATGCACAACTATCTATACTATACTATTCTAATACTATATTATTAAGATTCTTTGACGCCGTAAATTTAAATTTTTAATTGTCTAGCTTGTTGTATTATCATAAGCAATCAGGATTTCAATCTTCAGGAAAAAAGATTAAACTAATCTCAGTAATACAATAAGTAGCTATATCTACACAAATTTGTGTTTATCCCCTGTAGATTTCTTTCCTAACGAACTATCCCTGCTTCTTTCCCTTTTCGACTATGGCGGAGTAAATTATTCTGTGACGCAGAAAATCAGCTGATGAATAATCATCTGAATGACAGACCGATAAGTGATCTTGATTAGTCAAGGAAATATCAGAAAGTTTCGGAGAGTTTCCTACTTTGATGAGCAAGTGAACTAAAAAACCACCTTTTTTCTTTAATGATCTTCAATTTCATTTTTAGAATGACATAAAATTAAGCAAATAATAATTTTTCTATATTTCTGAAAACTCATTTTTAAGTTTTTAAAATTAAAATAAATAATAGAGAATTTGATATAATTATGTATTTCTTAAAACATAAATATTTAAATCAGTTTGTATAGAGAGTCTGTTTTATTTAGATATTTTATAATTCATATAAATGGCCTTTTATTAAAAAAAAATCAAAAATCTGTTGCTTAACGTCAAATTATAAAAAAGGCATACTCAAGCTATAATTGCAATTTCAATTAGTTTTTTTTTACTTTTCAGTATTTACTTAATTTTTCTAAGTGAGTGCACCATTTTCTCATATGATACAAATTCATATAATAAATATAATTATTCAAAAATCTTTCAAAGTATCACTTCTTTCATTTTTTTAAATAAAAATTTGGAACACTAAATTGACCTATTGTAAATTGGGTTGTAGGATCTATCAATTTTTGACAAATCTTTTTACAACTAACATTAAGTTTTGTATTTCCATTTCCTTTCACTCCAATCTGTCCATAATTTACCATATTAATCTCATCATTATCCCCTTTTACTACTTCAATCCTCATATCTTCTATAACAATATCACTATGCATAAGAGGGGCTTGTCTAGACATTTTAATGGCGTTATAATAATTTTCTATATCAAAGTAAGCTTTTGATTTGGTAGTAAGAATAATTTTACGTTTAGATGAGTTTATCATGTTAATGATATTTTGATTAATATTTGATTCTGATACTACTATACAACCTACTTTACCAACATGTTTTAACAAGTGATTTTCCATCTCTTGAACTGTCTTAATCGTTACAGGATTAGCAGATCCTTTACATTGAATTAATACTTCCATTTCTCTGTACCAGGCAATTATATCAACTCCACCATTATCAAAAAAATCCATTTTATTTGTTACTGGATTTCTGTATGTATTCCTTGTTATGATAGCCTTCATTCCTAAAGTCTTCAATCCCTCATGAACAAATTTTATGAGTTCAATATCATGAGTATTTCCATTTTCTGATGAGAATGAACCGCCTGGTAAATCCAAATTTGGTGGTTTTTCTTTAATAGGTACATTTGTGCCTGCTAAAGGGTTTGTAACCGGTTTCTCATTATGCTCAGGATGGAAATGAAAAATAGGAGTAGTACAATTTTTTGAAGCTTCTGGACCTTCAGCATGCCATCTGGTTTTGTAATTCTTTTTTAATAAATTTTTGAAGAGTAAATTTTTTTGAACATATTTATGGTAAAAATTCCAGAAAAAGATTCAATTTAAAAGTACATACCAAATCATTAGCTATTTGAGCATTTAGTGCCTAGTCAAAATATGATACCAAGTTAATATGGTCTTAAATTAGGATGGAAATAAAGAAGATAAAAAATAATGTAACATACTTTTCCAAATTGTGCAAATTGTGGGCTTATATCATTGAATGATGATTCTATCATATCCCAAAATAACTGGACACCACGATATTTTATGCGATGATCCTTATAGTTATAAACAACCAAGAAAAACATAATAAGAACAAAAATTATGATTAAAAAAGAAAAATAATAAAAACCTGCCTTAAGTTTATTATATAATCGGCTTGCAGACACTGCAATTTCATGTGAGTAATTTCCTTTTATTAGTTTCTCTAATTCCATAGTAAGTATATATGATTCTTTTTCAAATGAGAATGTGAAATCAGGTTGTTGTCTGCGATAACTGTAATATCCGAGGAATTCATAATCTTTAGGTGGAGTATTTAAAAAATAATCAGAAATTTTTGACATTATTAGAAGTATGGATAGATTAGAAGTATGGATTTTATAATGGGAGAAGTGTAGACTTTATATAGTGTAATATAGTGTAATTAATACGCCTCTAAATAATTCTGAATAAATATGAATAAATTAACAAATTGAAACATATATCACATAAATGATACTGTATGACTAATGCATGATACAACAATTTATAGCACTATAGCAAATGTCAGTCATACAATGCATTAGGACTGTTCATAATCAAGTCATGATTTTATAATAAAGATATAAAAATGTACTCGGTAAATTAGTTTAAACTTTATAATTCCAAAGATGACTTATAAGGAAATACCTGATTAAAATTATGGGATAAAAACGTATTGAAACTAATAATCGAAAACTAAAAAAGTCAGATTTATAATTTATAAATATACGGATGCTGCGAATTCTTTAGACAGATAATAGGAACGATACAATTAGGAATCTATTATATTAAATGGAGATATTACATTTACTATAGAACAAGGAAATTATGAAAATAAAAATGAGTATTCTTATAGTGGGGTAAAAATAGCTAAATTAGATAATTAAAGTTGATAAAAACCATACTTTTTAAAGCAGACTAAATACAATCACACCTAGAATATAGGATTGTAGCAAACTCCTTAAATAATACAACAAAAAAAACACTTTATTACGATCCCTATCATCAATTTATTTTTATTTTTAGTTAAGAATTACACGTAACTCCATAAAAACTATAACTAGTAAAGCCGTAAAAACTATATTATAAAATGTACCATGGTTCATTGGTAATTTACCACGAGCACTTAATCAAGTGAGGCATTATCATCATATACACGTAATATTTAAGCATCACACGATCATCATGAGGCATTATCATATACACGTAATATCTTAATTTGTAGTCTTCCCACTCTCGTCCTCTCATACTATTCACGGGTGGGAGCATAGCTTGCTTACTTAGTAAACCCGTGAGTAGCAGTCTCACGGTAAGGCTGGTTGGGAATTTTTTGGAGCGGTATAGTACTATGCGGGGTTGGAACATAGACGCTTTCTTTTAGTAATCTTGTGGGTACCAGCTTTTGCTGCAGTCCTGCCACTCCTGCGATAGGACCGGTTGGTTTTGGTACGGCATGATGCTATGTGTAATTTTCATGGGGGAAGCATAGTGCACTTCTTAGGAAGTCACTTTGTGATAGGGCCGGAGTACTTTGTCATTATTATAATAATGAAAGGCAGCAAGATTTCAAAATTCGAATAATAAAATTCTTGTTAAAGAATATAATTAAAACTTTGTACTGATTTGTCATAAATGAAAATTTCAATATTTCTTTATAATCATTCTAAAAAGTTGTTCTATTTATTTGAGGAGAAAAATTTATTAATAAATTAAACTCAATTGCATACAAATCCCACCATACGAGCAAAAAAGAATTTTAAAAAGAAGAATTAGAAGAATATCAATGTGCTTTAGCAAATATTACTAATCTAATTAAGCAATAATAAAATTAATAAAAAATAATAATAGATAATAAACGAACCGTTGGGCGTCCGAAGCGTTATAATCACATGATCATCAATTATTATGTACTGTACATCTGATCCTAAAATCATACACGCCGGCGTGAAAGTCCTTCGCTACGTTTAGAACAAATAATTAATCAATATCATAAGTATTATTTGTATTTGCGTAAAAAATTCCTGATTATGATAGTTGGCTCAAGGTGATGAAGCATGAATGGGATATGATACAATAATTAATAATAGTTTATTAATTTTAATATTGCTTTAGAAAGTTTCTTTGAAAGCTTGAAGTTCTATTTATTTATACATATATAAATAGTTTCGATTTAATTATTTTATTTTACTGATCTTGGAATATTCCAATAAATTTCATCATTTGATCATAGTTTATTTTATTTTTATAAAAATGACTGGGCGTAGTTAGGTTTGTCGTATTATATGTATGGTCTAAATATTTCTGTAATATATACCTACCGTCTAGCACTGTCTAAAGTATCTCCCTTTAAGTGCACCCATTGATAAGTCACTTTTTTTTATGGCGACTCGAACTCAAAAATTTTATTTTTACGGTTAATTTCTCGGTAAAAATATTATGCACGCGTGACTTGTAAATGATGCGTAGAATATTGACAAATTAATATAACATGCAGAACAATATAAAGAAATTTCAATATTAAAAAAAAAAATTTTCTTAAAAAATGAAAGAATTCTTAATGGATAAACTCAATATAGTAAAATTTTGGCTATCATATTATATATTTCGAATCAACATCATCTTAACTATCAAAATCCATAATAGCTTATCGTTATAATATTCTGTCAAAGTTTTGAAATTATCTTTATACACTCCTTTAATTGCAACCGAAGAAGTTAATTGTACTAAAGAAACTCTTGCTTTGCAGCTATAACCTGTTAATAGCTTATTTGGAATATTTTCAACAACTCGAAGGGTAAAAAGTTGTACATTTAACTCTACTCCTACATACATACCAAGACGAATAGGAACAATATTTTTTCTAAATATTTTTTTTTATGGGTGTTGCTAATCTTAACCAGGGATAAAATTACCGAAGGAATTAATCTTAATTCAGATAATGGTTTGATTTGTAATTATGCAATTCTGCCCGCCAGTTAATTTTTCCTGGTTAAATATAGTTATTTTCGTTTTTTATTAGCATAATGGAAATAAAAAAACTTCAACCACCATATCAGTCTTTTTTAAAATATAATCCTGTCTTCTTTATTTGCTCATTATACAGATAATGCATTTTTAAAATAAATAATTTGATCTAGAAGCCAGAAAATAAAATAAGCCTATCTCTGAAAATAAAATGAAATAAAATAGAATTTAATGAAAATAGAATTTATGCGGTATGTAAGCACCCTTCTTTTTCACTTAATGCCGGCCAAGATCATCATAATTCCGGCCAAAATCGCCATAATTCTGGCCAGGGGTGCTTATTTTCGGGGTACTTACTTTCCACAAAATACGGTAAATAAATAAATATAAGTAACAAGTTCTATGATTCAGTGGCATCAATAATTTCAAGCGAGGAAAATTGAAAGAAATATTGATACTACTTAAAATTTGCACATTAGAACGCCAAGAAATTATATGGCGACTAAATATATGAAGAATACGGATTATAAATGTATAACGGGAAAATATAATAATTAATGAATGTATGGATTAACAGATAAATTTTAAATCGTTTGTAGTATAACAACTTTATCGCTACGCTACAAATTTTGATTTATTTTATAACGGGACAGTGGGATTCAGTAATGTGCGTAGCAGTGGTGTGGTGCGTAGCCAGCGCAGGTTGCGTGGGTTGGATAGTTCGTATTATAACGATCGCAAGTTCATTATCATATTGGGATTCCGCATAAGGTGTTACACCATAAATATCATAAATATCTATTTTACTATCTTGTATAGTTAGACCAAAGTCACTAATAACCAGAGGACCATTGATCAGCAGAATTTCAGTATGAAGGTCACGATGCATAATATTTTCCACGTATAAGTATTTCAGGCTTTCGATTATGGCTTGAGCGATACATTTTCTAATATAGTCAAGAGTAGAACTAATGTATTTTTTAACAAATTTATTCATTTCATGATTTCCGCTTGACCAATTTTCATGATACTCATTTTGATATTGTTCACGAATGCATGATTGACAAGGAAAATTGTCTATCATGCACTGATCACAATCTGAACAGTCATATGACATCACAATAGAATGTTTTGAAGGCTTTAGTCTATGTATAAAGTTTACATAAAAAAAATTGAGATTTTTATGAGGAGGATTTTTTTTTTTGGCGGATTATTAACTAAACACAGAGCTCATTTATATATGTTTGATTTCATTGCCAAGTAACACAATTGAACACGAAGTGTCGATGAATTTCTAAAAAGAATAAAAAGAATTTTATTGAAATGAATGACGTAATTACAGTGTAAAGTAACGTTAAACAAAAAATGTTGTTATTTGTTGTGCGAAATGTAATTATTTTTGTACACGACTTTTTTATTATTATTAAGAATTTCTGAGGAGATAATAATTTTATTAATCTCCGTATTAGCCCTTTTCTTCCCTATACAGTAGTATATGAAATAAATGAGCAATGATGGTAAATATAAAAAAAGAATTCCCGTTACCGTATGAATCTTAATAAGCAATGACCACAAAGTATGATAATCTCTCTTTTAGATCTTCATATAAATCGAGGCAATATTATTCATTGTTTACTAATTATGCGTACCATGTTTTTACGATTTGAATTAGTACGAAAGTTACGTGATGTACAATACTGTTGCTGTACACGAATGCTTTCAACTTCAGTCGTATTATGTAGATCTGGAATCGAAATTTTTGACAAATCTGCAATAATATTTGGCCAAGAATTTGGAGTTTCAGTCATATATTTGAAATACGGGCTGCCGAAAATTCCAATCTGTCGAAATTTCTACAAGTGATCGAAACTTCTCAAAAGTAGTGACGGTAAGAACATTCGAAATTTGAAAACCCAATTAAAAAAGCACAGGTAAATTTTTATTAAAAATAAGTTTATAGTGTGTTAAACAAACCCCATCTTCTTTACGGAAAGACCAATGTAATGATACAGTGGTACGTTGTACATGTGAGCGAAATAACTATTTTGATCCCAGCCCGGCGATAAGGGGTAATTTTTTGTCAATTAATTTATTTTTAAAATTTGTTCAAGTAATTAATTAAGTTTTTGAAATTTAATCTTTTATTATTTATTTAATTATTTTATTTTTTATAAAAAAAAAAATGTTAATATGATCAATAAAAGGTTAGGCATGATTAGTCTCAATTTAATTATTTAAAGTTATATAAATTGTATACTTTTCGGTAACATAATAAAATTATTTTATTTATATTATGTCGCACAACAGAAAAAAATAAACTAAAAATAAAAATAAAACTGAATTAATAAAATCATTTTTAGCTACGGAGAAAAGTAAAAGTGAAATACTAGCCAAAAAAAAAATGACAAAAAATAGAATGTTGATTAAAATAAATTTTGTATTTACGAAAATTTTTTTGCATTTTACACGTTACTGAAAATGAAAAAAAAAAATTGAAAGGAATAATGAAAAATCACATTCATAAATTAATAAATAAATCATTACATCACTGTTTGCATAATGCATATTACGCCCTATAAAAAATTTATTCCGTGTTTCTTATTCTAAGTTATTTCCGTCAATGTATAATATTAACTGAGTTTTTACAGAAATTACGGATATAATTTTTTACAGGAACGGTATCCGTCCCGTTTTCCGCCGCTAGTGAATCTTTGAAGTTGGTCATCGTTTTTTTCATGATTTCAAAATTATGACAAAAAAAAAATACAGTATATAAATAAATAAATAAAATGCGATATTAGCTGGTCCGATACTGAGAACCACACTTTGTCAAAATAATTGTTAAGGCTAATTTGTGTTTATTTAATAAATGAAATCGTACGAAAAAATTAACTCCGTATTGTATTACTTTCTTTTTAATATTTCTAACTGATCACAGCATAAAAGTTACGTTGAACAAAAATGTTGTTTTTTGCACAAGAGTTCCTTATTTAATTTTGTATATAACTTATTGTTCTAATTATATGGAAAAATTCAATCAATTAATTGTCTTTTCCTATAGATTATTTATTTGTAAATCATTTTGTCTGATGACAAATGTTAAAAAAAATAAAATAAAATCAATTGTAATAAACTCCGTATTAGCCCTCTAATTCTTTCTTTTTTCCATATAGAGTATATGTTATGACTATGACAGTAGCAGGAATTATTAAAATGTTGGAACCACATTTTGAAATAGCAATCAAAGTAGTTAGAGATTTATGATAAAGCGAAAGCAAATAAAAAATTTTGTAGAGTATTTGCGGATAGAGTAGATTTAGTTTTAACATAAATAAATTATTTAAGAAAACTTATGATAAAAATGTTGAAAAATTTCGAGAAAGAAATTATTTTAAAAATTTTAAATTTTATGCATTTTATTGAAGTATTAGAATTTTATTAAAATTTTGAAGTAATTTCTGAAAGGTTTTAAAAAATTTTTGCTGTCAATGTAGTTAATCGACAGCTTCATGAATTTAGGGATGATTTATAACTTATAATCATTACAATTTGTTATTATTATCGATAACTTTGTTAGTCGTGAAAATGAAAGTGAAAGAAATAAAAAGTGGTTAAAGTCAATTAAAAGGAAATCTTGATATCGCTTGTAAATCAACTAAATCTCTAAATTTATTATAGAATAAATTATTTGAAAATAAATCTCTTTAAATAACACAATTTCTTAAACAAAAATAAATCTTGAACACTATAAGAAAAATTCACATAATTTCTAAATATAATAAGAGAATATAATGTTTTTTAATCAATTTTTTATTTTGTTTTTCCAAAAAGTAAATTTGATTATACGAATTGAAAAAATTTAAATTTGATCGTATATCATAGTGTTTTAAATCGGAAATTCACATTTTTTTTTGGTTAGTAAAATAAATTTTTATTAATATATTATTTTTATACGAAGTAAAATTATATTTTGATAAAAATTCCTTGATCATTTTCGGCATGATCATTTTAACTGAAAAAAATTGCTTAGGTAATTATAACTTCCGATAAAAAATCTTAAAAAAAAATGATAGGTAAATTTCTAAATTGTTTTTGTGCTAAAAATAATCTTTTTTTTTTTAATTAACTTTTTAGAGTTAGCTTAAAATCACTAACCCACAATTTTTGCAAAGGATATAGTGGTGGAGGTGGGTCTTCAAGCCAAGTATCTGTACTGCACGAAACGTAACATACTAACATATCATAATTATCATATCTATCTTATCATATCGTACCATATATGTTTGCGTACATTTCCTTTTAGGATACTGATCCTCCATTTTTGGCATTGATATCAGTGTAACACGAATTAAAAGAATTTTATCGGCAAATTATTAAAATTTAAATCACAAAAATTTTAATTACATAAGAACCATAAAAGTACCTTTATTATAATTACAGCAACTTTACAGCATATGAGAATATGAGTACATAATTCATAATATCCACCAACTTTTAAATTAAATTCTAAAGTTGCGCAAAGTATATTATTATATTATTCATTCATCAATTTTTTTAAGGTGCCCCAACTTTATCAATTTTGCGATTGTTGGATCTGCTTCTCTAACTAAAGCTTGACTTCCTTTAAGTAATTCAATAGTACCATTCTTAGTCACCACTTCACCAATATTTTCAATCACTCTAACTATTGTATAAGGTCTTTTAGGTGCATGTAATTCACTAGATGTGTGAAATAATGATTTTGGTAATTTACTTTTGTAATTATGAATAAATTGCTCATAATTTTTATAAAATGATTGTTCTTGATCAGTTAAACTATTTAATTCCTTTTGAGTCAAAATTGTTTCTTTATTTGCAACTACTTTATTTTTTTGAATTCTTTCAAAATGATATAATTGAATTGCATTCAATTCTTTTTTCTGAATATTATCATAAACATTTATTTTTTCATGACTCAAATTCTCATTGTTATCATTAAATTCTTTAATTTCTTGCTTTAATAGATTTATTTCTTCACATATTTCTTGAACCTTATCCTTTTCATAGAACAATATATTCTTGGTTTCTTGTATTCTCTTTGTGGTGTTAATTAAAGGTTGGGTCACAGAGCTTTTGTACATTACTAATTATAACTTGTTATAATAAACTAGAGGGAAATTATAAACTAGAGGGAAATTAGTAATAGAAAAAAAAAATAGAAAACCGATTAGGAAATCTGTAAAATGTGTAAGAAAACAATTTTTTTTTCTCGTCTTTTATACTTTTTTATCTCGATTATATTACATCATAATTCATAACGTGTATATTAATTTGCATGAAACATATGACTAATCAGTCAGTTACACGGTTTCTTTAATTGTAATTAAAGGTTACACTAGTTATAAGATATTGATACATGGCAATATTTTTTTTTTTAAAAAAAAAAAGTAAACTTTTTGCTTCATCTTATTAAAATCAAAAATTAATAATTTAATGAAAAGTAAACTATTAAAATTTGTATAATTTAGTATAAATATATATATTTATATATCAGCAAAATTAAACAATGAGTATAATATGTGGATTATCAATAATTCAATTCATAAAGTTTATAATTGAAGAATGAAATTTGGAATTTTATATTTTTACTGGTTGAAAACTAGTTAACTCATTATAATATTATGACTTTATTAAAATATATTTTATCTATGTTTATGTGCATAAAAAAATGTGTTCTTTTTCGTAAAAAGGATACTTTTTTAAATTCGGAAATTAAAGTTTATTAATCTTATCATCCTGGATTACATACTCGTCAAATAAAGGATTTGAACTACTTATATATATAATTTAATTATTTGATAAAATAATGTTTAATGTCTAATTTATTTTTAAACAAACTATGTATAGACGAAAATCTTGTATAGAAAATCGGATTAAAAAATAAAGATTATATATTCATTTAGTTAAAATAATTAAGATTTAATTTCTTAAATTATTAATAGTTTCAAACATAACCTAAACACTTTGATTCAGTTAACATTGTAACAAATGACACTGTAAGAAAATTTATTTATTGCCACTTGCTAAATTGAATTATATCCCAAGTTCAAGATGTTTATAAACTTGAACATTAGCGTGTAATATTATGAATGTGTGGTAACTTATTAAAAGAGGACAACTAAGAAGGGATTATGTTGAAAGCAAAAAATATAGTACCATACGAGAAGAAACAAAAATATTAAATTACTGCGATCAATAAATATGGCGTCCAAAATTTTTTTTTTAAAAAATCATACCTGAGAAAATAAATAAACAAAGTAAATAAAAATATATTAGTAACCGGTATGTTGACCGCCTACAAAAAAATAAGAAACGGTTAGTTTATCCAAAATTTGTTATAAATTTCATAAATTGAAGCAAAAAATATTCCAAATTCCATTTTACATTAAATAATTGTTTGAAGATTAGATTACTTTTTTCATAATTACGATTTTTATAGTTAATAATGCAATTCGTGCACATAAATCAAAAAATGGGAATAAACACAATCAAAGATTTCGGGTCAAGAGAAAAAAAATTATACAAACGAGATATAATTTTTCTCAATTTGCGTCTCTCTTTATTAATGTCCAACTTTGTCACTTTTTTTATATGTATTTTTTGTGGAGGTTTCTATCAGGAAATAGAAAGATATCAAAAAAAAGACGTGCTACAAAAATAATTGAATAAAGAAAGGTAACCGATTTTTCTGATTAAAAAATTTAAGTGTCGTTCATCAATATGATAGTGCTTCTATAAAAGTTTTTAGCAAAGTAAAAAGACAGTTATAGGACTTCTAAATTTGAATAGAAGAAAATTTACCGCCTTTGAGAGCTTGAGGAGCGGAGTTACTCAAAGTGATGTGATAAGCTCAGAGAAAGAGAAATTTCGAAAAATCTTCATTTGTAAGCGGTTGCTGCGTAACTACGGGACTCTTCCTTAATTATTATAAGATGTAGCTTAACAAAAATGGTAGACTAAATAGTTGTTTATTATAGTAAGTAGTGGTTATTTTATTTTAGATAATTCTAATAAAAATTAAAGTTAAATAAAAATATGGATGTGATACTGTATATTTGTCATTTTACGTCTAAGTTGTTGAGAATGGTTTGCCTTTGGGTTTTGTCTCAATAGGTTCAATAAAGAGATATTTTTTAAAAAAATAAAAATTTTCAACTTACATTTTACAAAAATAAAGTATATGGTACTTAATAAACTACTGATAAGGAAATCCTTCTGCTCAATCAAGACAGGAGTATATAGAAAGTGAGTAACGTAGATTGGCTAAGTGAGTAACGTAAAGCTACTTGTTTATCTACGGTACTTACCATAATAATGTAAGGTACGTAACGTAAAGTAAATTTTTTTTCATCTTACGTTACTCACCTTGTACACGTGACTTACACAGGATCTTGTGGCGCGATC
>JADRCO010001840.1:0-16633 GCA_021464525.1 Rhizophagus sp. LPA8_4_AMF | reverse complement strand
TTTTATATATTTTTTATATTAGCTTATATTTAAAATGTGAAATTTCGGAATTTTTTTATCATGTGATAACGATTATAACCAATCATGTTGATTTTATTTACTATAACATATTGTGTTCAACATTTTATTACTAAATAAGGTTAGTCTAATTCCTTATTTGGAAGTAATTAAGCTTAATTTAGTAATGATCATCATAAAACTGAATTTCGGACTGTTGATGAGTTTAGGTGTTATGCACCATACACCCCATAAATGGTATCCCTTACGGCTTACCCCATAAGATCTTGATATCACATGATCCACGGATTGATTAATATAAATACATTAAGTCTTGTAACTTATATTAGTCGTGTATTAATTATTTGAACGAAAGCCTGTAGATTGGAGCATTATTGACTTTCTAAACCAGTGCGATACAGAACCGTTTGACGCTAAAATTGACAGATATATAAAAAGCTCAAAGCTATCACTGACGAGCAAGGAAAAGGGAAGAGGGCTAAAAAGGCGAGTAAAAATTCTTTTATTCGTGGCGTGAGCGGGGGCCTGCTTGGTTGTCATTCTTCCAAGGCTGATTGCTGAGCCACAAAACTAGTGCTGGACTGCTGGCGCACAGGTGATCATTTCGGTTATCTGATACTAAAGGGGATTTTTCGCGTTTTTCAACTTTTTCCTTTTTTAAAAAAATATTTTTCTTCAACATGGGCAAACTTAATAATAATCGAAAAATAGCAAAAAGCACCGTCGATGTCAATGCTTCTGTCAATAATGTTAATAACACAATGATGTGGAATTGAAGTTATCATTTTTCTGCTGGCTTATATGTTCATTATACTAATAGTAAGTTGAAACATTTTTTATCAGCTCAAATATAATAAAAACTTGAAGGTGAGAAGGTGATGGTCATAGCTTAAGGAAAAGGCGAAATTTGATAGATCGTGAGAAAGAATAAATTTCAATAAAGAGGCAACACAAAGACAGATGTACCACGCCACCAACACACTCGGCATTAGTTGAGGACAAAGAGTCGCCAGAAGAAAAACATTCAATGGAGGATGACCAAGAGGAAAACACCGCCCATGATACAACAATTTTAAGGATTTTAAAAATGTGAGCTAGATGATGAAGATATATTCTAATCTAACTTTGATTATTATAGGATGTTAAAGATACGGATGAAGAATTAGATGATAGTGAAGATGCAGATAAAGAATCAGATGATAGCGAAGACAACTTACTTGATTTCACAGAATTTGATGAATCTTATTTAGCGTTAGATCCTGAAAAATTGTGGAAGCTAAAATCTGGACGAAAAGTTGAGAAAATAATTTATCAGCATGCAAGAAAGTTACATAAAGAATCATGTCTACATTCTTTCATCATAAACAACACTGACAAAGATGTCAAAACAATATTCTCAAAGGAAGAATGGAAAGAGATTTTCTCAACGAATGTTTAAAAAAAGCCGGAAGTTGAAGCCCCACTGCTTGAATTGATTAAAAATATACACTTGATGATGTAAATGATTTGAGGAAATCTCTCTTATAGCCATTTGTACCAGAAGGAGTGGAACTTAATAGAAATTTACATTATAATCTTGACTTTATCAACTATGCGTATTGAGGAATGCTTTTCTTGTGAGAAATGGAGGATAATTTACTTCAGACCAATCAAGGCTGGAAGGTGAAGGTATGAGTTTCGCCTCAAGCGACAGAAAGAATGATGGTAAGACGGGTTCCTGATCGTAAGAAAATAGGGAGAAAGGGGGATGGAATTTTCAGAATAACAACAGATCGTATGGAGTTTGGAGCAGTAAAAACTGGTCGTAAATGGGAAGGATCAAATGGGACGAAATATTTGAAGGATAGTCTGAAGCTAAATAAGATGTAGTTGTAATATTATTAGACAGTTGCAAATCATCAGAATATTAAATGGAGGAAATCGATTTCAAATGGACATACCAAGAGGATATATTTCCCGTGTTAAACATGGAAAATTTTATGTAGTGGTCGTTTAATGAAGTCACAGCCATTAGGTTTTGTTATAAAGAAATTTTACGTGCAAAAGCAATAATTATTAAGATTTTATACTTGATCAACAATGATAAATTAAACAATTTATTCAATGATACTGACGATGATGATTACGATGACATCGAGAATAATCCCCAGGATATGTTGATTTCGATGATGAAGTAACACGGATTAAAAAACATGTTGGTAAAAAAGAAAGGATGATAAGTTGTTGTTGTTAATAAAAAGAAATCAAATACAGAAAAAATAAGAATAGCGAATAGGTTCCAAGTATTATAATATTTTGTAATATTTCGAAGAAATCTATATTTTTTTTATCTTGACAGGTTTACATGTCTGTGCAGCTTATATGGACTATTTATAATGTTTTTACATGTTCAATGTTCCAAAATTAAAATTTATGATTTATATAATTAACGATTCTATTTATAGTAATTATGCCGCAGAAAATAAGACATTTTGCTATATATGAATTTAACAATATGAAGGATTTCTTGATAAAACTTTTGAGATTTATTTGTTCCAACGACGCATGACTGCATACTAATTATCGTTCTCTATGAATATTGATTGACATGTATGTTTTATTTCGTGAAACCTAATAAATTTATCATTGTATAATAATTTATTTATTTTTCTCAATTTTTTTGGAAACTTGCAAAGAAATTTTCAAAAAATCGGGATAGAAGAGATAGTATGATGAACTTAGGAAAAAAAGAATAATTTGTAAAGTTTTAAATATCATTATTTAGATAGTTTTGTGTAAAAAAAAAAGTTATGAAAAAAATGGGATTTTTGTTTCTATAACTTAAAATTTTAAATTTAACCTTCTTCAGCTAGATGCAATTGAATAAAGTGAAATTTTAATATTTAAGATAAGAAAGGAAAAAAGTTATCAATAAATTAAATAACATATATGGCATTTTTGCGTCAAACATTTACATTAATTTTTGTTAAAATATTCATTTATTCAAATACTCATATGGCTTATGTGGCTGAATCAGAATGTACAGTACGTAGTTCAGATGATAAAGTAATTAATACTGCAATACTGCATTACTGCATGACAAAACATCGTTGTTCAAAAATGAATTAATTAATATTTTTTTTACACGAGGTTAAAATGGATCATCATCCGCGTGTCATTATGGGATTTGATGAATGTGTTTATAAGTAATGATAATAAGACAACTTTCCATGTACGTGTACGTATTTAGTTTGTGTAATTAATTATGACACTTCGGATAAATAAGTTAAACAAGGTTCGGATCTTCCGAGTTCCACATATATGTTTTTAACATATGTATTTCCTTCTGAGTTTTATTAAATATAGCGTTTAAAGAGAATGAATCAAATTTGCCCAATATATGTGGTATAGTATTCGTGTTGTTTACTTCGTAAAAAATTAATTCTGTTGAAATGCTGTCTTGCGTGAAGTTATTATTTGAAAGATCCTATTACATATTCGAGGCGACGATCATTTGACCTGTTTCTATGTGGAATGAATGAAATATTATTATATTTACCAATCACTTAATTTCAATTACATGTATCTTCGTATTCATTCATGAAACAAAAATCATGATAATTATCGGTTTGAATTTTATCGCAATGATTCTTTCACCAATAACACCAATAAACACTTGCATTTAATTAATTAAAATTAATATCGAAAAAAAGAATTTTTTTTTTTTTACATGTGCAGTTTTAAAATTATAATTCGTTCATTCATAACCAATTAGCTAAGTTCACGTGAACTTCATATTGAACGTAATCTCGTGATAGTAATTTCTGCACGGCTGCACATACCAATTTTGCGCACTCACCCATTACAACTTTCGCTAGAATTATTCACTCATATTAAATGAGCTATTGCGGATGCTGATTATATATTATTGAAAGCAACGGGAATATTTATTATCTATTATACCATTATCACTATTATTGAACGTGAATTTTTTTTCTTTTTTTTTCTGGAAAATGAAAGAAACAAGAATTTAAATTGATAACACATGTGTTCGACAAAATAGTAAATTAATTAATTTACTTAAACTTGCATGTGGCACAACCTTTTTAAAAAAACATATAAAGTAGCTAAGAATTCTCCATTAAACTCAGAGCTGAACTCTTCTGTCCTCTCCTATTAAAAAAAAAAAAATTTTTTGTTAATTGTAAGTTTTCCATTTAATTTCCGATAAAAAATTAAAAATGGTTTGTTTGTATCTTCAATTGCGTAGCACTTCCGCGCAAAATGTGATTGACTTGATCCCACATATACAGTATTTAATATGGTATATGTAGGTCAAGTCCGTACTTCTGCAGCGCTCGCTGCTAATTTCATTCCGCGTGTTGATATTTACTAGCGACACACCGATAACACTGTATATATATAATTATTGGATAAGGAGGGAAGCATCCCAGATGATATAATATCCACCAATAAGTAATCTGTAATATTAATATAAATCTACATGATCTATCTGATGATCTACATGATTTTTTAGTTCACTATAAATAATACAATACGAGTATGGGCAGACGCAGATTGAATATTAACACAAACCATTTATAAATCAATTTTAACTTGTGTAACTTACCTAATTGTTTTTTTTCAGAATGGATTTTATTGAAAATGAGCCAAAAACAAAGTCTAATATTGTCTTTGGAAAATGTTTAGATTGCGGGAAGGAACGTTATAGTGTTGGATGGTGTAAAGATTGTGAATTTAATGCTCTAAAAGATAATTTCAAAAACTGGACGAGTGGAAATATTAATATGGATAATTTTATTAAACACACACAGTTGCACGCGAATGAAAGTGTGGATTACTTGGAATATGTTAGTTTCGACCAATTCGATCTATTGGAAGACACGAATAAAGGAGGCGCATTTAGCACAATTTATTCAGCTGTTTGGATGGAAGGCCCTAGATGGATGTGGGATGAAGATACTGAACAATGGACACGTAATGGACCTATGAAAGTTGCTCTTAAAAGACTTAATAATTCACAAAATATTAGTGAAGAATATTTTAAACAAGTAAGATATAATTTTAAAGTGTTTTATTATCACTGAGTTTTAATTCACATAAATTTTTTTATAGCTTTATAAATATCATCGATGTTTACAAAGTGGAAGTGCTGCAGATTTTTATGGAATTACAAAAGATCCTACTTCAAACTACATGTTCGTTATGAGATATTATGAGAATGGAGATTTGCATTCATATCTTGATAAAGCACAAGGAATGCTGTGTTGGAGAGATATTGTGGATATGCTTTGGGGGATATCTGGTGGGATTGAAAATATTCATGAAAGTGGATTAATTCATGGTCATCTTCATGGAGGTAATTTATTGGTTGAAAATAAACCAGGCTCGGTCGAAATATCTATCACGGATGTAGGGTTGCACGGTCCGATTGATAAAAAAGATACCAATGAAATATATGGAGTTCTTCCTTATATCGCTCCCGAAATCTTGAAGGGAAATCCACAAACAAAGGCTTCAGATATTTATAGTTTCGGAATTATCATGTGGACTCTTTCTGCAGGTTTTCGTCCATGGTATGATAGACCGCACGATCTCAAATTAGCCAGTGAAATTTACTTTGGTCTTCGTCCTGAAATTATTGATGGAACTCCAAAAGTTTACATTCAATTAATGACACAATGTTGGCATCCTGATCCTTCAAAACGTCCCACTGCATCTAAATTATCTGAATTATTAGGAAATTGGATAATTGCTATTTGTGATGACCCAGATCCATCCGAACTATCCGACCAATTTGATATTGCTGAAGAGAAAAAATTCTCAGATTTAGAGCGAAATAAATTTCGACAACAAAAAATCCATCCCCTAGGTTTTTATACGAGCAGGCTTTTGTATTTTCCCGAATTAATTAACATTTTTGATGATTCTGAATTCCTCGCGAAAGGAAAAATCTAATTCGACTACAATGATTACGATAAGTTTATGACAAAAAATTTATTTTATGATATAATATGTAAAAAGTAATAATAATTGTAATTAATATGTGTATATAGATTATTATCGTTTAGAATGCTCGGACTTTTCGTTTCTTTTTTTATTTTTGATATGTATATAGATTATTATCGTTTTAGAATGTTCATTTCCTTTTTTTTTTGAATATGACAAAAATTTATTCTATGATATGTAAAAAGTAATGATAATAGTTATAATTAATATAATGTACAGTATATAGATTAATATCGAATTATAGAGTTAAATATTCATGGATGTTCATTACGTATAGGTAATAATTTGAGTTAAACATTCATAGATGTTCATTATGCATAGGTAATAATTTGTGTGATTCTTTTCTTCAATCGTATCTTTCGACTTTAAAATTCGAATGAATATATTAGATTTTTTTTTGTTAAATATTCATAACGCATAGGTAATAATTTACGTTAAACATTCATAGATGTTCATTATGCATAGGTAATAATTTGTGTGATTCTTTTCTTCAATCGTATCTTTCGACTTTAAAATTCGAATGAATATATTAGATTTTTTTTTGTTAAATATTCATAACGCATAGGTAATAATTTACGTTAAACATTCATAGATGTTCATTATGCATAGGTAATAATTTGTGTGATTCTTTTCTTCAATCGTATCTTTCGACTTTAAAATTCGAATGAATATATTAGATTTTTTTTTGTTAAATATTCATAACGCATAGGTAATAATTTACGTTAAACATTCATAGATGTTCATTATGCATAGGTAATAATTTGTGTGATTCTTTTCTTCAATCGTATCTTTCGACTTTAAAATTCGAATCAATATATTAGATTTTTTTTGAGTTAAATATTCATAGATGTTCATTACGCATAGGCAATAATTTGAGTTAATCATTCATAGATGTTCATTATGCATAGGTAATAATTTGTATGATCCTTTTACCTTCAATCGTATCTTTCGACTTTAAAATTCGAAATAAATATGAGATTTTTTTGAACACTAATTGCAAAATTACTCACTTTTTCCCATTAGAATTACGCTGATCTTTACCAACTATAAACCTGGTATTATGATAATTCATAATTTTGGCCAGCATTATTTGCAAAAGGATGTTTTAATCCAGAAATACAGTATTCGATATATCTGATAATATCATAGTATTGTTAATACTTCAGCTTAAATCTAAATCGAGATCAATGTCATGTCAATTTGTTAACATATGGAGTTATTATTATTAATTCCATTCAATACAATCCATCAATCAATTCCACCAATTCTTGAAATTATATCCAGTTATTCAGTTTTGATTCAATCTGACTTAGTTCAATTTGAATTTAATATCATACTCTACTCTATATTTTCAGTAATTAATTTGTGAGTGATTATTCAGAGTAATATAATTTATTCTTTATTAATTTTAGACATATAAAATTGTTGGTATAGTAAAACTGAATTTCACTACTAATGAGCTATTTTTTATAGTTCGAAATCAAGTGACATTGAAACTCGTTCCCTCGGGGAATCTAAACCTAGATCCCGATATCTAGGATAATATCCTAGTTCATCAATGTTTCAGCCACATTATTATTTTTTTTTGTTTATTGGTTACCATAATTAACTATAATAAACTTTTCTCTTAATTTTTTTTCCTCTTTTATTATGTTTTAAAAAACAATTTTTTTAAAAAGTTTCGTTACAGTAATTATTAAAGTATTTTTAACAGCAGTTCAGAACTTCAAGCATTGAATTATGCGGATATTTCATAAGTGATTTTGTAACAAACATACGGGCTCCATCGTTCCATCAAAATTGATGGTTGTATATATTATACGGTATAGAGATTTTTAATTTATCTGAAATTAAATTTCTTGCCGAATATAATGCTGGTCGGAATTACAAATTTTCCTAACAAAGAAATTATAGTTTTATAAACCAATTATTTGAAGAAAGAATATTAGGCGCAGTAATTTGCTTTGTATTATTAAACTTGTTTTCGTCGACAAAACTTTCTCACAGAAAACAGTGACATAAAATTTATGAAAGAAGACTTACTTAATTTCATTGTTATAATCACTGGAAGTTGGAAGTACATTTGGATTTCCAAATCTTCCAAATGCACATAGAAATATATACCGTATATGTTAATTTATGGAATTAAAATTGGAATTTGGAAGACTATTTAATGTACAGTACATCACTGTCATTTTTGGATTCATTGTTTAGGGGCTGACAACACAAACGTTCTTATAATCAAGTTTGACCATAAGAGATTTTTACTTTTTATACAAAGTTGATTGAAACTCGTATCATATTATTACTTTTAAAACTTGATAGAAAATAATAAATATGTGTTCAAAAAATTTATATATATAAGTAAAAAAAATTTTGTATTACTTATTCATAAAATGGAAGCCTTACCAACAGAAAATGTCTCATTTATACTGCCTTTTAGTAATGAATACACATGTAAAAATAAAATTATTGATAAATTTATTAAATTTACACAATCACAAAGATACGGTAAAATGGAATTTGTTCCCTACGAAAAATTTAAAGATGTACAATTCATTACCGAAGGAGGATTTAGTAAAATTTATAAAGCTACTTGGATTGATGGACCACGTGATTGGAGTGCTCCACCACCTTATCGTAGTGGTAAAATGACGGTCGCACTTAAGGAACTTAGTAATTCTAGTAATATCAACTATAAAGAGTTAAATGAGGTGCGTATTTGTTATCTTGGATTGCAAATCTTGATTTAGTATATTAATATTTAATAACTCATTTTGTTTAGTTAATGATATTTAATAATTATGCTATAAATAATAAAAGTAAAAAAGGCTACACATACCACGATCACTTTCATTATATTAGTAAATATTTTGGAATTACTCAAGAACCTAAAACCGAAAATTTTATGATAATTACAAAGTATTATGAATCGGGAGACCTAAGGAATCATATAACTAATGAGTTTTATAATATTAAGTGGCTTAAAAAGTTAATTAAATTGCAATACATTTTATACGGACTTAAAAATATGCATGATGCAAATATTATTCATCGAGATTATCATAGTGGAAACATCTTAGTGGCAACAGGTGAAACTCCGATAACAAGCGATTTAGGGATAAGTAAATCTGCGATTGAACCATTAGATGATGATAATAATGAAATTTATGGCATTATTCCTTATGTTGCTCCAGAGATTTTTCAAGGACAAAAATATACTAAAGCATCAGATATTTATAGTTTCGGTATGATAATGTGGGAATTAATGACAGGTAGAGGACCTTTTTGGAATAAAGCTCATGATACAGAACTTATTATTGAAATATATGATGGTCTTCGTCCCCCAATTGTCACGAATGCGCCCGAAGGTTATATTGAGTTAATGAGAGAGTGTTGGTATTCCGATCCAAATAAAAGACCAACAGCTAGTAATTTACTATCAAAAGTTAAAACTATGTTGGATAATGAAATCAAAAATATTGAAAATCCAACTAAAATCATAAAATCACCAGATATTGGACCTGTCACAACTAGTAATCCGGATGCTATCTATAAAAGTAGACCTTTAAGTGAAATGATAAAATCTGCAGCATCTACAATAAGTTTAAGAAGTTTAAAAATTGGTAACATATCTCTTTTTTATGATAATCGGTATCAATCAGTTTATTACATTATTACTAATAATGTCATTTTTTTTAAAAAAAAAAGACAAAAGAATGTTCGATGATTTAACCGAAGATTATGATGAGAATGGTACAATGATATATTACTTTTTCTGCAATAGTAATTTATAATTTATATTTATTTAATTAATTAATTGTTTTTTTTTATAAAATAATATAATAGATAAAATCATTAAAAAAACTAAATTGTTTGAAAATAATGAAAATAATGGTAAATATCTTTATAGAGGATTTATTTTGTTTCAGATTTAATATACGATATTTAATTTAAACACATTTTTTTCTAGATTATTCAACTATTGAAATGGAATTCGATATTGATAATATGAATCTAACAATAATCTTAAGTAAATAATAATCTTTACGATTATAACGATAGCTTTTTTAATTAAATTAACGCTTAAATATATATAGATAGGTCGGAAACAATATATTTTAAACCTCCTAATATCACGCGACTGTGATAAGTAAAACAAACAGAGGAGAGATTCGTACAGTGATCCGACTGATCCGTGTAGGATCATATTCATTGGCTATTGCAGGGTATTCCATATCAAAGCCTTTTATTAAATCTATCCTTAGGTCTTTAGGCTGATCATATAATTACATTAGTCTATTTTATCATATATTTTTTTATAGATGTTTTAACATTTTATGTTTATAATTTCACCTTTGTCTTTATTTCTCTATGTAGATAAATAATATTTTAAAAAATTCTTACATTTGACCCGTAAAGTGGTTTACATGTCTTTACAAATACAGTATATAAAAACTTTTCTTGCTATGAATATTTTAATTCTGTTATAGTGTAATACAAATTCGGTTAACAATAGAGCGAGATAATGAACCTTGTCAACCCATAATTATAGATCAGGATGTAATAAGATAAAACTACTAACTTACTGTTACTAACCATGAATTATGTGAATGGGCGGGATTTTTACTTTTTCCACTGGTAGGATTACATTTTTGCATATATGTGCAGTAAACTATTATTTACAAAATATATTAGCTAAGTAAACATGCATACATATTAAAAATTCGATGTGCAGCATGATGAATTTATTGGAGATTACAATAAATGTTATAAAAAGAAACAGAAAGTACACAATTAGCTTAAAAAAGGAATTTGGCAAATAGAAGAAATAATGAACCTGCTAATGATTTAGTGTTAAAAAAAAAAGAAGGCAGAGATGAAGATGCATAGTAAGGAAAAAAATATACGAATGTGCTTCAGAATCGGAAATAAATTATATGTCGTTTATTATACTGTAGTCTTCATCCCATCAAGACGCAATCATATGAACTGTTGTGAAGCTTAGAATACGATAACTTTAAGACCGCTACCTAGATTTTTTTAAGCGAAATGATAAAATTTGCGGCATCTACAATAAGTTTAAGAATTTAAAACATCATTGGTAATTATTTTACATTTTTTTTTTTTATAGTAATAAATATCATTTATTATATTAATTATTTACAATTAAGCAAAAGAAAGTTTGATGATAAAAATAATATATGGACAATAGTATATAAATTTTATTTTATGATATCAAGTTTAAATATACAGTATAGCAGAATTTCCTGCTATAGATTTATTATGGAAGTAGTATAAGTAGTATGGAAGTAGATTATTTTCTTTTGTATTTAATAATATCACAAATAATAGAGAGACTGTGAGAGTCATGTTTGTTTTTTTACTAAATAAAAATTTTTGACACGAGACGAATGAATACAAATTGATTCCCTTATAGTATATATTACTTATCAAACTTCTGAGGTATCACAAATTTTCATTAAACTTTCAATCTAACGTAAGTAAATGTGACTTTCACACGTCATTGTAAAGTAACTTTGGTTACATATATAACTACATCGTCTGTTTATACTCGAGTCACATCGGTCATTAGGAGTACTGCGGTGACCAATAGGAAATACTGATTTTAATAAAAATATCCAATTCCCAGTCATCCGCGCCATCTGCTCCATCTGCGCCACCATGATTAATACCAAAGCGCACAAATTGTAAGTTTGATTCTTTGATGAATATGATGAATATGAGTTTATATTGAAATCATCGGAATAAGTCAATTAAACAAAAAATAATTAACTATTCTATTGACCTGAAAATAAAAAATATTTTATTCCATAATAATGAAATAATAGATATTATTGTTTTTTTTAAAAAAAAATTCATATCATTAAAATTAAAAATTAAAAATTAAAAAAAATTGTCCACTCTTCAAGGAAGCGATTCCGTACTCTTACTTTTAGAGTTTGATGCACTTTGCACTGTAACTTTATATAATAAAAAATTTTATCCTGTGAATTATAAATACTAAATAAATTTAAATATGTGTATATCATTAATTTAACGACGACAATCTTTTCGGAAAAGTAAAATTAAATATAAACCGGTTCGGTAGACAACAACTAATCCCATAAGTGCGAGCTAGAAAAAAGAAAGTATAAAATTTAAATACGAATAAATCAATAAATCGCAATATAAAAAACGTTATTAAAAGAATAAAATTACATACCGCCCAATAATATAAATTAATTTCGGTATAACCATAATAATCTAATACATCATTACCGGAGAGTTCACAAGTACCAGTTGAATTTACTCCATAAATACATTGACAATTTGATTGACCATCACAGTTAAAAGTTAATCCAACAAAATCATATTGAATAATAGCTTCAAACGAATATTTTTGATGATCAATATAATGACCCCATTTCAAAAATTTTGGTATAGCGGCTCCCCTTACTAAATATCCTGCAACTACCATATAAAATCCATTAACAAAAGCAGTAATAGCTAAAGCTGCCACGAATATAGGTATTGCAGCGGAAATAAATACGACTATAGATTCAGCTACCAATAAAGATAAAAAGAGGAATACAAGGAAATTGATGGCATTATATACATTTTCATGTAAACCGATCATAGGATAAGCGATTATAGAAAATGATAAGGTAATAATCATTAAAAACGGGATTGAAATTAACGTATTAGCTAATACGTATGAACCAACAGAATAGAAACCATTTGAATGTTCACGTTGAAATACTAAACGTTCTTCTAAAAATCCTGGTATACCAGCTACGCTCATAAAAGACAAAAATGAGACAGAAAAGAAATGAGCAGAAAGTCTATTTTCTATATTTTTTTGTTCAAATCCAACTTTCCACCAGGTTGATCCCATAAGTAAGGCTAAACACATGTACATGACTACTCTTATCCAATACATTAATATATTTCTTGTAGCATTTTTAAATGATCTATTCATTAGGATCAAAGTTTGAGCTAAGAAACTACGAGCATATATTTTTCTGATTTTTTTTGAAATTATTTCACCATGACCACCTGCCTTTGAAATTAATTCGTCAATCTCTTTGTTGACGCCCCTTACATATCTTTTTGAGAAAGAAATACTAAAATATGTAATATGTTGTTCGGCTTCGGTCATATCATTCATAAAATCACCATTAACCAATCTTAAGTAATGATCAGCAGGATTATTATAAGGAGGACAAGGGAAACCTAATTTCTCAAAATAAGTCAAAGCATTATCCCTTTCACCAAAATACAAAGTTTTACCATGTCCAAGAAATAATATTTTATTAAATAAAGCGTAAGTTTCAGGTGAAGGTTGATGTATACTTGCTACAACTGTAAGTTCATATCTTTTTGCCATACTAACTATCGCGCTCATAACATTATACGCAGCGGCAGAATCTAATCCAGTTGTTGGTTCATCAAGGAAAATTACTTTAGGTAAAGTGAGAACTTGTGATGCTATCACACATCTACGTTTTTCACCACCATTTATTCCTCTAACAAATACTGTTCCTATTTTACTATCAGCTACCCTTTCTAACCCAAATTCACGTATTATTTTTTGAACGTGCGCATATTTTTCCAATCGTGAAAAGCTAGCCGGAAAACTATAATATAAGCGTGATAAAAATAAAAGGATATGAATAACCTAGTCAGAATGTATAATAATAATAATCTAATGTAATTAATTTACCATAAATCGGCAGCGAATTGAATATTTTCTCGTACAGTAAGAATACCTAATATTAAATAAATAATTATCAATAACTGAAAGATTATAAAAAAATAATTTCTCATAAATAAATATAAACATACCCATTAGAGCGTCATCTTGCATTACATAAGTTGATACATATTTGACATCACCCGGTTTACCATTAAGATATACTGTACCTGAAACATTTTTTGGATCTTTACGTCCAGCTAACATATCCAAGAATGTTGATTTACCGGCCCCAAGAGGTCCCATAACTATTTTAGAATTAAAAAATGACTTAGTCAACACGTATTGTAAAAAAAAAAAAAAAAAAAAAATCATTATTAACACTCACTGGCTAATAATTCACCGGGTTTAACGAAACCACTAACATTTTGTATAATCTTTTTATTTTTTTTAGTTTTAGGATCTACTATCTCATACGTTAAATTCTTCCATGCTAATGAAACTGGGACTTTGGAATTAAAAACTTCTTTTGTAGTAGTATATATATCGTCTAAATCTGTTGATTCTAAATTTATTGCATACTCATTTCCATCTTTTTCATAAAAATCTTTTGGCATTGCTAAAAATTATTCAAAGAAGAAATTAACTAGAAGATTGATAAATAATAAAATTATTTAATCTTTGAACAAAGTGAGTGTATTGACTTCTATTTTATAACAAAATTTTAAATTTTAAATTTTAAATTTCGAACTCAATTTAATAACTTTCACGTGCGTGTACCTTTTTTACTATCTTTACATTAGTGTAATATACCGTAGATTTTAACATTAATGATCAAAAACATTAAATCTTTCCCATATAAAATTCTGGTACTAATTATACCTAATTATATATTACGAGGATGATGAAGATTATATTTACTGATTAAAGGTTAGGTTAGGATTAAATCAAGGTTAGGAAAAAATCACTTTATATAACGACGTTTGAAATCTTGCTGTCAAATATGGTAATAAATGAGTTTTATTTAAAGGGAGAATGAAATTTATATAAATTCCATATTTATCATTAAGAATGTTTATAATGATTAAAATATAGTTATGTTTACGAGAAATTTTTGTAAGAAATTCATTTTTTATAAGTTGCGGATATTTTTTTTCTGGTTTTATACCTTTATTTAAATTCATAAAGAAAATCATTATTTTTTTTTTTAATTTAATTCTGCAATGTAAAATAGTTATTTAATTTTTTTTCATCAAAAACCTAATATATTAAAAGGAAGGATAATAAGAAAGATTGACAAAGTTTTGCGCAATCACATGGATTTTAGACATGATGATCTAATTCATGGATGTCAACCCTTTTATCCACTCCTTGATTTGCAGATCCCAATTAGGATTAATTTGAGCTCAATTTAATTTTTTCCCAAATAAAGCTAGCTGGCCGCACCGACAACTAACTTACTGACAGTGATCGACGATTATTTCACCAACTGACAAATGCCAAGTAAATAACATTTGACTTTTTTTTTATTACTCAGTGATTTTACCGACAAAATCATTTAATCTACATTTTGTTTCACCGACGATCATTCACCGACGAATGCCAAGTAGCATTTTTTTTTTTGTTTATTACTCAATATATTATTTCAAATCACTAAATAAAAATTTGACGTATTCTATGTAATAATGTATAATGTATATATAAATACTGTATTTCTAGAAATTTCATAGATGGAATAAGGATACGAATAAAAAAAAATATTTAACGGCTTATACTTTGATTATTATTGCGTTCACTTAATAATTATGATTATGTTATCTTCACAATAAATAGTATTAAAAATATATATAAATATATATCAGATATATATTACTTGATAAATTGTAACTATGTTATTGGTTATCGAAGCTTAGTAAAAAATAAAGTTTGGTGATAGGTGAAATGATTTTCGGTGAATTCGCTGTCGATAAAGTTTACTTAATTTGTATTCCAAGACGCAGAATCAAGTCCAATTAAAATAAGGAATATCCATAATTTTTATGTTGTAATATTAATATAGTTATTGGTTAGTCATGCTGATTTTGATGGACTCAAGTTACTCAAGTTATCGGTCAACAAATCACTGGACCTAAATGATTGGTTGAAAATTGTGTCACGTTAGCTATTTTGAAATTTTCTTAGCCTTCATTGTCTTCATTGTAGAATTTCTTAAATTATCTAATTCCAAAATTCCCTGTGGTTTAAAAAAGGAAATAACGTTTAACAGTTTTTGGAAACTTTTATATAAGCTGATCATTCAATGTTTCATTCACATTCCATAAAATGATTTTTAGCAGTTTTAACTTTGTAACCGGAAAATCATTATTAGCATACCCTATTAGGTGAATAATCAAAGAAAATATGCAAAACTCTACAATTTTTTTTATTTGATCAGTATATATACAGTACATTTGTTAACTCTTGGTTTAAAAAAAATTATATCGCGTTATGCGTTTAAATGATCCAAAACAAAAACTCAAGAAATGCTCTTATTGCAAAAAACAATTTTTTTTAGCAGATGAAGACCATAACATTCGTTATAAGTGTAGCTGTGTCAGATGTAGTAACAGAAAAGAACTTTATTTTGAAGATGTTTATATTTGTGGTAAATGTTACGAAGCAAAAACACAATTTACACCAAGTGGAAATGAAATTATTGATAAATTTATAATGGAAACATTAGCTGATGGTAATGGGGAAATGGAATTTGTTCCTTATGATAAATTCAAAGATTTAGAATTTATTGCCCGAAGGAGGATTTAGTAAAATCTATAAAGCAACTTGGGAGGATGGTCCAATAACCAGTTGGAATCGTAAAAAATTTAAATATAATCGTCAAGCTAATAAGACAATCGCTCTCAAGGAACTTAA
>JADRCO010001839.1:0-16634 GCA_021464525.1 Rhizophagus sp. LPA8_4_AMF | reverse complement strand
TCGGTCAAACGGTCAGCCATAGCGGTCGGTCAGAACGGTCGGTCGGTCAAAGGTTCTTGACCGGTTATGACCGACCGATGACCGACCATGACCGACCGTTGCCATCCCTAGTTCTTTTTGATGATTTTTTTTTTCGAAAATAACTTTTTTAACTTCTTTTTTTTTCTTCTGTAGTTTCTTATTACAATATATAATTTTTGAAGGTGGATACTTAAGAAAGCTTAAAACTGCTTTTTATTACTTTTATTTTTCTATTATTTCTCCTGTAGAATTATTTTGAGCGAATTTTAATTAGGGTGGCTTATCATTAACATATGATCTGCACCAATGAATCAAACTCGCCGATATGTCGTCGTAAAATTATTTGTTATCTAGGCTTATTCAATAAAAAATTGGTACTCAATTTTTCGTTTTATATTTCCGAGCATATTTTCCATGATTTATTTACGTTGATACAGTATAATTTTTAAGATTCCTTATTCTCTCTTTTTCAGCTACAATTTCCAAAAAATTTTTTAATTGGTATATTTCTTTTTTTCTATGTATAGCGATAAATTTGGGCTTGATTTTTTTTCTTATTCTTGTTTCTTACATTGAAAATCTCTGTAAAATTAAAAATAAATTTCTCATATTCAAAAATCAATTAGAAAAATGAATTCAAATAACTAAATCCACCAAACATATCAAACTAGAAATAATTATAATAATAGTATAATTCATACTCTCGTACATAATTATCAATACTACAACTCCCACGCTTCAAAATGGCAAAATATGTTATACTTCTTTATACTCACTTAAATTATTTATTAAAATAACAATCATTGCACAACATGAATATTCGAACTTTGAATAAATTGTTAATCATTAGTTTGGAGTTATTATTCATGAAAAAGTTACTTGATAAGATTTTTTTATCATAAATTAAATTATATTTCCGTCCTTTTTTCATTATATATATATATTTTTCAATAAATACAAAGTTCGAACACGCATTCTCTAAGAAAATAACTTACGCTAGAAATAGTTTCATATTCATCACATTATCATATTCATTTGATGTCTCCGTGTGCTAAATTTGTTCTATTTTTAAAAAAGAAATTAACGTAATGTTCTATATTATATATCTTATTAAATATTATCATGATTTATTAAAGGAAAAGAACGAGTTAAATAAAAGTTGACTAGTATGAAAACAAAATAATGATTATATTATTATTCTATATTTATCATCAAATAATATTTTAACTTCATAACCAAAACTGGCTTATGCAACCTTACCACCAGATTTTCTTTAAAAATTCATTCTTCACTATCTTAAATTCCTAATCTGCTGCTTTTGATTACAATTAATATGCTTTATTTATTAACACAGTTTTCAAGTTCTATTATCCTATTTTATTCCTGATTTATGGGGATCCTGATCAATCCTAGGATAACAAATTTTCAAGTATTTTATTGCCCGTATTAGTCAAACAAGCCAAATGAATCTTCCCATAATAAAGTAATATAATTTTGAGCCACTTCATTTTGTAATTTCGCTGCTTTTTGAAATAATGTATATCCTTTTACAGTGTTAATATCGATTCCAATTCCATAATAAGTAAAATATCCAAATAAATAAATAGAATTTGAATTAGTTTGGTTATTTAAAAGGTAATTAGAAATTTCTTGTGAAATTATTTTGTTGTCATTAATATAATTTAAAGCATATTTTTTAATTTCTATTGCATCTTTTCCCTCATTTAATTTCATAAAAATAAGTTCAACTAATTCATCAATAATAATACTCAAGTCTCCTTCAAAAATATTTTTATTGATAATTCCTTCTGTAGGTTCTATTTCTTTTATATTAATTTTATCAAAATTTTGTATAATTTGTGAAAGTTTAAGTAATGAATTATTAGTAGACATTGTAAGGTAGTTTAAGGAAATAGAAATAAAAGGAAATATACAGAAATATTTTATTTTACAACATTTTTATTTGTTTTTTAACACTGCATCTTTGTGCTTCCGCAGTAAGTTTTGTACTTCCGCAGCAAATTTTTGTACTTCCGCAGAAAAGTTTCTGTACTACTGTAATTTTACTATTATCCGCTGATCACACGGGCTCAGGCGTGGAATTTAATCGAGTCGTATGATTGTCAAACTAGGAATGTTGATCAAAAATCAATCCATTGTATGATAGTGTGGTCGATTATCATAAATTTTAGTGCATTATCTACAGTATATCCTTAATACAACCTAATGTTGATTATTGCAAATTGTATAAATATATTACTGACTGTTTTTGAACATTATTATATTTTATAGGAAACGCAGCTACGTTTCATTGTCATATTTGTAGTAATTTATGATAGAAGGTGTAAATCACTAAACCTTTCATATAATATCAATTATTATAGATTTTATTGATAAAAATTTAATAAATGACATTTTTACAAAATTGTTTTTCCACCATAAATTGACCAGCATCCAAATTTTTTTTTATATTGAATGATAAATTATTGTTATATTAAAGGTAATTATATCAAAAAAATATTGTTTATTGCTAATGACAAAAAAAAATAAATAAATAAATAAATGATTATTTTTTTAAAAGAACTTTCAACTTATTTTTAGCATATTGGTATTCTTGTTCGGCAGATTTTTTGTACCAATATATTGCCTGATCTATATCTTTTTTAACTCCAATTCCGTATTCATACATATAAGCAATGTTATATTGAGCTGTATCATTTCCTAAATTTGCTGCCTTCTGATATAATTTAAAGGCCTTTTGCTTATCAATGTCAGTTCCAATTCCTTTATAATAGCACCAACCCAAGTTACTTATACCAGCTGAATTTTCTAAATCTGCTGCTTTTTGAAATAATTCAAATGCCTTTTGTTTATTAACATTAGTTCCAATCCCTTTAAAATAACACTGTCCTAAGTTTTTAATTCCAGCCGAATTTCCTAAATCTGCTGCTTTTTGATATAATTCTAGTGCTTTTTGTTCATTAAGATCAGTACCAATTCCATTGTTATAACAATAACCTAAGTTATTTATTCCACTTGCGTATTCTTCTTTTGCTAAATTTTCAGATAATTGAAAAGCTAAATTATAATCATTATCTATATTTTTTCCATAAATATGCATATTAGCAATATCTATTTGAGCTACTATATTTTCCAACTCTGCTGCTTTTTGACATAATTCAATTGCTTTTCGTTTATTAGAATTAGTTCCAATTCCATGATAATTAAGATATCCAAATAAATAAATAGAATTTGAAGTATTTTGATTATTTAAAAGCCAATCATAAATTTGTTGTAAGGTTATCATTTGATTATTAATATAATCAATAACATGTTTCTTCATTGATTCTTTATTTTTTCCTTCATTTATTTCCTTAAAAATAAGATTAACCAATTCATTAATCACAATATTTAAGTCTCCTTCAAACACGTATTCATTAATATTTTTAGTTGTAGGTTCTATTTCTTTTATATTCATTTTGTCAAAATTTTTAATATTTTGAAAAATATCATATAATAAATTATTATTGTTAGAATCTAAATTTAGTTGGTTATTGGACATTGTAAAGTAAATTTTATTGTAAAGAATTTTATAAAATAAGGAGAAAGAAAATCACGTAATAATTTTAAATATTTTGTTGTTCTACAGCATATTTAACACTGCAGTGCTGATCAGTTCTTGTGTTTCCACACCGATTTTTGAGCTACCTCAGCTTTATTGTATCGACATCCTTTTGTGTAACATCAATTATCACTAAATTTTATAAAATTTTAAATACCGTAAATATTTTATTCAATGCTAGTTATAATAAAGAAAAGATTGCAAAGATTTTTAGTGAATATATTTTTTTTATGAAGTCATAAAGCTAAAATTGCATAATAAAATAAATTTTTTATAATATTTTAAAAACTAAAAAAAAAGGAAAATATTATTTTATTAAATTTATCTGAATTCTTATTTAACAGTTTATTTTATACACTAATAAATTGCTTAATCCTTGTGCTCCGAAAAATACGAGCAATTTGATCCGACTCAATTTTTAAATCGGGTATTAATAATTTTAATGATCCATGACCTGACCCGATAGGTTGGTCGTATATTCCCTTGACCCGGTAGAAGCACTACTTGATCCACATCTTATATAAACCAAATATTATTGTTCTTTGTCATTTCCTAAGTTTGTTATCTTTTGATAAACTGTAATTCTATTGTCCCTTGCTTTGCTTTAAAATTATTAAATTAGGTATAACTTTATAATGATTAAGATATTTAATTCATGACCGTGAGTCAACTGCAAAAATTTCATATATGATTTCGGTGCAAATTTATGTCGATCATTAGTAATACCCAATTTTCATTTCTTAAATAATGCTTTTAAGTGAACTCATTCAAACACTAACATATTTTAATTTAATATCCCAAAGTATATTATTTAAACCTAATTTATTACTTTTAATTGATGCCACGCAACATTCCTATTTTCTGCAAATCAATTGCAGCTGTTCATAGATCATGAATTAAGTAAAAAAAAATAAGAATTTAATTAATTTGATCATGTCAAAAGTTATCTTGTCAATTATAAAAATAATTAAATACATGTTATTATGTTGATTCTTCATCTTTTCCTTTATATAATTCTGATTAACTAATTCATCCACCAAATTCATCAAAGATATGAATGTCTCATTTGATATTTTTTGATTTTAGATTCTGTTTCTTTAATATTTATTTATTAAGTCCAATAAAATATATCACTGAATTATTATGATATAGTACTTGAATGAATATAATATTATATTTGATGAGGTTAATAAAAATTGAAAATTATGGTTTTGAAACATTACATTTAGCATTATGGAAAGATGGCCCATTAATTTATAACAAATGTATATAAGAATTAATAATAAGAGGAGTACTTTAAAATGTATACATAGCTCTAGTAATTGAAATATCTGAAAATGTAAATCATAAATTGTAATTTATTTAAAAATGAAGATAAATAAAGAAAGTAAATAGAATTTTTTACGCAATGTATTTTTAGGTTCGTTGGCAAGTTTTTAATTGTCACAGTTACAGTGTATAGATTGATAATAATCATTTTATATGAATTGCTTATTGCTATGTCAGAATACTGTCTGTCTGTCACGTCCGATTGTATGGGCAATGAAATCTTATAACACTTTATTATAACGTTGTATTATTGATAATCATGTGATTATGACGTACAAAATAATAAAAGATAAAGAAAAGAGACAATAAATTAATTGACTCCTCCACAAACAAAATATAAAAATCCTATGCTTTTCAGTCCAGATAAACATCCTAAATCTATTGCTTCAGTTCTTGAAATAATTCAAATAATTCATGTGCTTTAGTATAATCAATATCAGTTCCAATTCCATAATAATAACAATAACCTAAATTTTTTATTCCGCCTGCATATTTTTGTTTTGCTAATTTTTTAGATAATTCAAAAGCTAAATAATGATAATGATAATTATACTTGTATATATTAGAGAGATTTAATTGAGCCACACTATTTTCCAACGCTGTTGCTTTTTGATATAATTCAATTGCCTTCTGCTTATTATATTCAGACCCAATTCCGTGATAAATAAAATATCCAAGTAAATAAATATTATTTGAAATATTCTGGTTATTTAAAAGGTAACAATTAATTTCTTGCGAAGGTGTCTCTTGATTATTAATATAATCAAGAATGTGTTTCTTTA
The DNA here is from genome assembly GCA_021464525.1 of Rhizophagus sp. LPA8_4_AMF. NCBI lineage: Eukaryota > Fungi > Glomeromycota > Glomeromycetes > Glomerales > Glomeraceae > Rhizophagus > Rhizophagus sp. LPA8_4_AMF. Next base: position 10,880 of record JADRCO010001839.1, on the reverse strand, counting down.
CTTTTCCTTCATCTTTACCTTCATTTAGCTTCTTAAAAATAAGATTAACTAATTCATCAATCACATTATTTAAATCATCAGAAATGTATTCATTGATATTTTCGGTTGTAGGTTCTATTTCTTTTATATTTATTTTATTAAAATTGAGTAAAATTCGAGAAAGTTCATTATGTAAATTATTAGTATTTGCAATATCTGAATTAAATTGTATATCAAACATTGTAAATTTAATAATGAGAGAAAAAAAGAAAAGAATGTACCGTAAATAATGCGTAACTTTTCACGACATATTTATTTATTTATTTGTATTATGGTGATACTGCAGTGTAGATCTCCTACGGAAATTTCCGCTAATTGTGGGACTAAACGGGTAAAAAGAATCGTTACATTCATAAAATATCATTTACTATTAAATATAATTAATCCAGAGCGTAGCGAAGGACTATATATAATTGGTTCTTCATATATTATAAATGTGCTATGAAAATATCTCAATCTGTTATTAATCCATGTGTTGATTTACCTCATATTATATTTTTATATTCTGTACTTCCGTTTTTTTTATTTTAAATTTTTGATATAAAAGTTTCTTAACGCGCCCAAATAGATAAATTTAAATTATTTTTGCACAAATTTACAACAAATGCGAAATAAATTAAGTGCATCAAAAATAAAGTAAATCAAATATATCAGCTTGCTTTTTTTTTCTTTTGTTGACCTTCCTTTCATGTTCTTGTATCATTTCCAAAATGATAAGCTCCGAACTTCGTAATGGTTACTGTTTCCCTAGTACAAAAATAAACAACTTGTTAGTTAAGGATTTCTCATATATTTTCGTGATTTATATATTAATTAATTATAATACATATTCATTATAATGAGCATGATACAATAATGTGAGGTTATCCTGTGCAACTTGGATTTATTATTTGTTAATAAAAACATAATTAACCGTTTCTATAAACGCCTAAATAAACAAATTAATTGTTCAAAATTGATATCCTATTAACATTCAATAACAAAAAAATTGTAGAGGTATTTGTTATTCGCTTAAAATATGATTGATTGTTTATTTAAACTGTACTATAGTAAAAATCTAACGTGATAAATTTGATTTTGCAATATTAAATAAAATAAATAATAAATCTAATTGATATGGAAACGATGACACAATTTTTTTTATTCCTCTAAAAGTTCTTCTAATTTACTTTGGGCAATCTCATCTCCTTGTTCAGCAGATTTTTTGTACCAATATATTGCTTTATCCAGATCTTTTTTAATTCCATCTCCAATTTCATACATATAAGCGAGATTATATTGAGCTATATCACTTCCTAAATTTGCTGCTTTTTGATATAGTTCAAATGTCTTCTCCTTATCAACATCAGTTCCAATTCCCTTTTCATAACACCAACCTAAGTTATTCATTCCCGTCAAATTTTCTAAATCTGCCGCCTTTTGATATAATTCGAATGCTTTTTGTTTATTAACATCGGTTCCAATTCCCCAATTATAACAATAACCCAAGTTATTTATTCCACTAACAAATTCTTCATCTGCTAATTTTTTAGATAATTCAAAAGCTAATTTATAATTTTTATCAACACCTTTTCCAAGAAGATATACATTTGCAAGATCTATTTGAGCTACTCTATTGTCTAAATTTGCAGCTTTTTGACATAATTGAATCGCCTTTTGTTTGTTTAAATCAGTTCCAATTTCATTATAATAAAAATATCCAAGTAAATAAATAGAATTTGAATTATTTTGATTATTTAAAAGCCAATTATGAATTTCTTGTGAAATTATCTCATTATTATTAATATAATTTAAAACATATTGTTTTATCATTTTTTCATTTTTTCCTTCATTTATTTTCACAAAAATAAGATTAACCAATTCATCGATCACGATACTTAAATCTCCTTCATAAACATATTCACTAATATTTTCGATTGTAGGCTTTATTTCTTTTATATTTATTTTATCAAAATTTTTAATAATATGAAAAAATTCATTATTAGTATTTGATGTATCAATATAATCTGAATTAAATTGCTTATTTAACATTTGTAAAAAAGGGAAAAAAAAAGAAAGAAATTTAATAATTAAGTTCTGTGTAATTTTTGAGGACATATTTATTATTTATTTGTTTATGGTAATACTACAGTGCAGATCAGTATTTTTTGATCATTAATTTTTGATCTTTTTTTTCGGATGTTCGGATAAACTTTTAATCCGTACGTAGATTGCCTTACATAAATAAAATTTATCAAGTGGAGCTCCCCTGCATCGGATATTAATTTGTGTATATATCAATATGTGCCCGTTGCGAAGCAACGTTACCACTAGTTGTCTATTACATTATTGTTTAGCCCGAAGTGTAAGAACTATATAATTCCGAAGTTTATATACTTTTACGTTTGATGACGTCATGTGCGGATGTCCGATAATTCCCAATTATTCTGCTCATCCCAGAAACTGAACCTATGTTCCTTTGATGACAGATTTCGTAATTTAACACTACTTCGGACTTTATACCGGTTTCCGTTTTCCTAGTTCTACGCAAAATGATACGATTCGTCCGGCACGTGACGTCGTGACGACACACAACAATATAACCTTTAAACAGTACCTCGGACTTAATAACGATTTCCTGTTTCCTAGTTTTTAAAATCATTATTATGATACCATTAATGAAATATTAAAGCACCAAATTTTATTATGCCAGCCCGAATTTGTGTAATTGTACATCGAACGCTATTTTTTTACGTTATAATTTGACCCGAATTTCTGCAGATCTGCAATTTACGTAACAAATTTCTTTTTTTATAATCTTATCCGGATTGCTATCTACTTGATATATATCCGGATTAATATCCGAATCGGATGATCCGAGTAGAAACCTGATTTATTCACCTTCTATTCTTAAATAAAAAAAATTTATATAAAAATTTTTTTTTAATCAAGAATTTTATTAACCAATAATTTTATCAACTAATAATTTTGCATAAAGTTTGTAAACAATTGTTTTTTTAATGTTATTGTAGTTATTATATATTAACATTATAATAATAATAATAAAATCATTGATGCATAACAGTTAATATTCAATGTGTTCATCGCATATAAATCATAAATTTCTAAGAAAAAATCGAAATTTTCTGAATTATTATAGGCCGATTATAAAAAAAAAAAATAATGGAAAGACTATGAGAAGAATTTTTTCAGAATAATGAATTAAAAATTTCATAAGAGTATATTTTATTTTATGATTACATATTCATAATTCGATCGGTGATAACATTGTACTCTCCCAAACATTTCCTCATTAAATTATTATAATTATGAAGTTATTCATTAATTATTCGCCGGTCAGGTAGATAAAATTTTATATGAAATTATAACGTAGATGATATTAAATATAACGAAATATTGAGAATCGTTACTTTCAATATTTCATCGAATTGCTGCATCATTAGACTTTGCTAAATAAAACTTTGTAGACTATTGATGAGCTCACTGATTAGTATAAATTATCAATGATTTAAAGAATAATTTGTTAATATACTATTTTGTGACTTTAGACCGCGATCTGCACAATGGGAACACAAAAAATGATCAGCGTTAATTTAAACTGCAGTATCACCATACACTTCAATAAATATGTTCCTGAAAAAAAAAACTTACATAACTTTTCTTTTTTTTCATTTTATTTTATTTTTAAATCACTTTACAATGTTTGATAAGCAATTTAATTCTGATATTATAGACTCATCAAATATTTACAATAAAATTATTCAAAATTTTAATAAAATAAATATAAAAGAAATAACGCCTACAACTAAAAATATTAATGAATATATGTTTGAAGGTGATTTAAATATTTTAGTTGATGAATTAGTTTATAATATTTTTAAGGAATTTAATGAAGGAAAAAATAGAGAAATTATAAAGCAACACGTTCTTGATTATATTAATAATCAAAGAATAATCTCACAAGAAATTTGTAATTGGCTTTCAAATAATCAAAATAATTCAAATTCTACTTATTTGCTTGGATATTTTAATTATAATGGAATTGGAACTAATTTTAACAAACAAAAAGCATTTGAATTATATCAAAAAGCAGCAAAGTTAGAAAATAGAGTGGCACAACTAAATCTTGCTAATATGCATATTTATGGAAAAGAAATTGATAATGATTATAATTTAGCTTTTGAATTATCAAAAAAGTTAGCAGAAGTGGAATGTGCAAGTGGAATGAATAATTTAGGATATTGTTACAATAATGGAATTGGAACTGATATTAATAATGAAAAAGCGTTTGAATTATTTAAGAAAGCAGCAGATTTGGGGAATTCATATGGAATAAATAGCCTAGGATGTTGTTATGAAGAAGGAATTGGAACTGATTCTAATAAAGAAAAAGCATTTGAATTATATAAAAAAGCATCAGATTTAGGAAATTCAACTGGAATGAGTAACTTAGGCTATTGTTATTATGGTGGAATTGGAACTGATATTAATGAACAAAAAGCATTTGAACTATTTCAAAAAGCAGCAGATTTAGGAAGTGATGCAGCTCAGTATAATCTTGCTTGGATATATGAAAATGGAGATGGAGTTAAAGATTTAAACCAAGCGATTTATTGGTACAAGAAATCTGCCGAACAAGAATATGAAATTGCTCAAAATAAATTGAAAGAACTTTTAAAAAAATAATGTATATATATATGGGAAAATTTTTTACAATGTGTTAAAAGCAAAAATCAAAATAATTTATTGCTAAATTATGATTAAATTAATTAAATACAACTCAACGTGTTAATATAGATTAGATAGAAATAAACCTTACTTTATACCTGTATGATAATTTTATTATGTATTATTAAAAAATAAAACAGAAATAAAGACAAAAATATATATAGCTTAAATTCTTAAAACAAATGTGTATATTTTGTGCCCATTTAATATATTCAATGAAATTCAAGATAACTTCTGTTTAAATATTCTTTAAAAAATTATTAATTAATTGTTGTGATGAATCGGCATTAAGTGGACTTGCTGCATTCGATGATGAATCAACAGTGTGTAGTGATGGTGACAGATCAACAGTTTGTGGACTTTTATTTCTCTTCTAGTATTCATAATAAACATGGAAAGAATTAGATTAGTAAGATATATAATTGGTTCTCCTCCGGATCCAATAAACCTCAAACAATACTGAGCCAGTAGAAAGTTTCCTGTCCACAAATAAATGTACAGCATGCAGGGATGTAAAGACCAAGACACATTAATCTCTCCCACACCAGCAGTGCAAAAGATAGCACAACTACTATGTGTGTGTAATGGTGTACATTAGCCTGAATGCTCTTCTTCCTCCATACCAGCAGTATAGTGGTATAGCACAATTATTATGTGAAATTTCACTTATCCCTTACCCTATCCAAGAGAACGATTGAAAAACTGACCTTGATATTATTTAATAGTTGGTTTGCTTTTAATAAAGCTCTTGCATCTGGTTTCAAATTTTGGATTAGAATTTGTGGTTAAAATTCAGAGCACTATACGAAGCTTGTTTTGTCTTTCTTCTAGATTTTTTGAAAAAAAAATAATCCCAACTGACTAAGCTCCACCAAGTAATTGATTTTTCCCAATACTCTAATAAAACGTAAGTATACTGTTAGTTAAGTTAGTCAAGCAATTATTTAAGGTAAATAAACTTACCACAATGGTGAGTTTGTGAGAAAGCCACCTCTGACAAACTTCACTTAGGCATATTAACAAGAATCAAACACCACGAAGAAACCTTTAAAAGATATTTATTTATTGTTAAATGTATTTTAAAAGAATTTATTTAGTCGTAAAATGAAGTACAACGTACCTTAGAATTGAAGTCAATATAAAGGATTTTTCAAAGTCCAAACTTTTTTGTTCAAAGTCCGCAACTTTAGAAACTGCGCCCACCCAAACGGCAAAACCAGTTTGGGTAGCAAGAAAAACCAGTACCCAGAGGCCAGAGCTTAAATAGACGTAAAATTTAAATTCAGATCACAGTAGATTTTGTATTCCAACTAATAGTAGTACAGTAGTGATATATTGGGTAATTCCATAAAGAAAAAATTTTTTACGGTAATACAGATCAGCCTTAAGGAGAAATATGAGATACTATGTGGAGTACAAATGTCCGACCATTACATTGATGACTCCGATTTTTCTTTTGGAATTCTGGTTAAAATGCAGTATATTTTGATTATATCTGTTATTGTTTAATAAGGATTGCGAATATGTAAAAGAAAATAGTTCATATATAAGTTATTATTGATATTATATCCAAAATATATTTTTTATATTATGGTATAAATCTTTGAAGAGGGATTATGAAAAAATGGCATTTAATTTTATTTTCTAAGGTTGTTCCTAATTAATAATTAGTCTAACGTAAAGTATATTATTTTTTAGTTTTTAGTAAGGCAGTATAATTATAATTTTCTTAGAAAAATAATTCTATTTAAAAATTAGTTGTCTTAAATCATTATTACTAATAATTTTAACAAGGGACTTTATTAAATAAATATCAACATATTCATTTTGAAAAATGTAAAACATATAAAATTAAATCAAATAAAATATTTCATAATTAACAAAAGTATATTTTTAAAATACAAAATTTGAAGCTCAAATACGTATGTTCATATATATTTTATATTAGTGATAATTTGAGCTATGCAAATGTAAATTAAAATTATTTTATAATTATTATTATTTGTTAAATTATAAATTGATTTTGCCAATAATACATTACAATATAATTTATTTCTTTAAAAGCTTTTTTAATTTATATTGAGCTTCACCGAATTTTTGTTCTGCAGATTTTTGATACCAATAAATTGCTTTATTCATATCTTTTTTAACTTCAATTCCTTTTTCATACTTCTTAGCAATTTTATATTGAGCTGACTTATTTCCTAAGTCTGCTGCTTTTTGAAATAATTCAAATGCCTTTTGTTTATTCATGTCGATACCTTTTCCATTTCCCAATGCAATCATTCCATATGAATTTTCTAAATCTGCTGCTTTTTTATATAATTCAAATGCCTTTTGTTTATTCATGTTGTTACCTTTTCCATTTTCATAGCAATATCCCAATTCAACCATTCCATTTGAATTTTCTAAATCTGCCGCTTTTTTATATAATTCAGCTACCTTTTTATATATTCAAATGTTATTGGTATAAGAGGATTACTAAAATAACACTAACCTAATTTAATAATTCCATTTGAATTTCCTAAATCTGCTGCCTTTTGATATAATTTAAGTCCTTTGTTTTGATCAGTCAAAGTACCACTTCCACGGTGATAACAATCTCCTAGATAAAACATTGCATATGGGATTTCTTTTTCTACTAATTTTTTAGATAACTTAAATGCTAAATAATAATTTTTCTCATTATTATATATATTAATAAGATCTAATTGAGCTACATCATTTTCTAACTCTGCTGCTTTTTGATATAATTCAATCGCTTTTTGTTTGTCAGAATTAGTTCCAATTCCATGATAATTAAAATGACCAAATAAGAAAATTGAATTTGAATCATTTTGATTATTTGAAAGCCAACTATAAATTTCTCGTAAAACAATTTTATGATTATTAATATAATTAAAAATGTGTTGTTTTATTATTATTGCGTCTTTCCCTACATTTAATTCCATAAAAATAAGATAGACCAATTCATCAATCAAAATACTTAAATCTCCTTCAAGAATATAATCATTTATAATAGGCTCGGTTTCTTTTATATTAATTTTATCAAAATTTTGAATAATTTGAGAAAATTCATCTAATATTTATTAGTGATTGAAGGATTTTTAGTTTTAGATTGTAAAGTAATTTAAAAGTACGGAAAAGAAATGAAATAGTTTATTTTATTTTTCACAACATATTATATATTATGTTGTTCATTCCGCAGCACTCCGCAGGACATGCATGTTTATTTCGCCGAAAGTGTTTCACAAAAATTAATGTTTTTATTGTAAATATTAATAATTTTAAAAACTAGGAATGAAAATTGAATCTGGCAGTTGCGCAGCGTGTACGATTGAAAGTTGATAGGAGCGATATTTCATAATGGCGCTTACAATTATTCTACCTTTATATATATGAAAGCGCATACGACTTCGTAGTTTGCGCACTAATCTTTTATGAATAATGTGCGCAGGATCCCCGAGAAATACATAAAAAGGTAACAAATACAGAGTTTGTAAATCCTTCTTTTTTTGATAATGCCAGGCGGAATTACGTAATTCTGGGCGTGAAGAGGTGCATAGAGCTAATAGTAAACGAGTGCTGTTACCTATTTATATATTGTTCGGGTGCTCTGCATTGTGACCTTCCTTTGATAAATGTTGTCGAAATACATCCACAACCTATTCCTTAATAATACGTACAAGGAAAGTAAAATTCCTGTTTTCTTTGTAATACAATCTATATTGTTTATAACGGAAATAAAAATCAAATAATAGGAAGGAATAATCTATGATTTGTATTTTGTAATACTGCTACTACTGCGTATGTATAGTAAATACTGCTACGCAGTACTACAACTGAGTTGAAAATCGATAATAAAATAAAAAAAAAGTCTTTCTCGTTCCACGTAAAAGAAATATTATTTTCGCGTGTATAGAATAATATTTCGTTTATAAAGTTAACTCACCCATAAAAGTTATTAAAATATTATCTTTGCTCATTGTTTCACGTGAAAATTTTATCTCCCATCATAACTACGGATATTAGTTTTGTTAATAGAGAAAATGTCATTATGGAGATGATCTTATTGAGATTCTTTTATGTGAATATTTAGAGTAATCAAAGATAATAATAAAAAAATATTAGAACATATTTTTATAGCCAAGTGATTGTGAAAAAGACAATAATAAGGAGAATAAGTTGGTTTTAAAACTTAAAGAGCTTGAATATCAGGAAAAAGATTTAGCATTAAAAAAATGAGAACTTGCTTTAAGGGAAGAGCGTCAATTAATTATGAAATAGTATTAATTAAAAATATTTAAAAATTTTTAATGAAAATTCATTTACTCTTCAATTTTAACTTAATATGACGGTTGAGTATAAAATTATAAATAAAATCTATACTCAACTGTATATTATCGAACGAAAAAAAAGTATTGTATTTAAAGTTTATTATAGTATTATCGAAATCATACTCAATATCGATTTTACATCATATAATACTTTTTTGGTTAACTAGAAACCACTCCTTTTCATCTTACTGATTGGATCAACTGTTTAAGTATATTTATATGAATATACTACTGCATTTGTATTTATTATTTATTGTTCGAAGCGTAGCGAAGGACTTCCATGTACACTCAAAACCATGCAATGTCTGTCTGTCCCGACCAATCATATTTCAAGATCAGATGTAACGTCATTTCCAGATGTAACGCAAATCATGTGTAATAATATATTTTAATAAATATATTTTATTGAATAGTTAAAGATTTCGGGTGCCACAAAAAGACCGCAGTGATCAGGTGACTTGGAAAAATTATTTGGATCTGAAAACCGATCCTATCACGTGAGGAGATGGCGCTGGACGTAGAAAGAACTTTCTTGGATTTTGAATTGAACTCTATCTATCCGCAATCGGTGAGCCACTCTTGGATTTGTGGATGTCTTCGTGAAATTTCCTTGTGATTTCCTTGAAGCTCATTCTTTTATACGGGTTGCACGGGGGCTGTCAAAAATTTAGGATGGGACTTCTGTGAATGGTGCCATTTACGGTCGTAGTATTAATTCAAGAGGAGAAATAAATTTCATGTTTATATTATTTTTTTTTTTTGTTCAATTTTGCAAATAGAAGTGCGCTTATAATTAAGGCAACGCCCTAGAGTTAGTACTAATTAGATAAAGGTAGTATATTTCTCATTAGTTGTAGTTTTTCGTAGCACAAATAAAAAGAATTTGGGAATTCTTTTAAATCAGAAACCTGCTAGTCCTTCTTCCTGAGTTTCAAAAAATGTATTGCGAATATACTACAGTTACAGGTAAAGGCGGGGTACCAAGGGAGGACTGTCCAAACTTAATGTTTTATTTTATGATATTTACTGTTCTTTCACATTTATAATAAAGTATTACTGTTACCCCAAAAAAAAATTACGCTAATGTAAAATTACGTTGTTAATAAAATTAATAAAATTACGCTAATTTACATAATTAGGAAAATCTAATGCTTTGGACACGCTAACAGTTTTGTTTTCCTGGTAAATAAATAAATATTAATGCATGATATGATCCAAAACATCCAAAACAAGAAAAATTAAATTTCCACAATTGTATAATTATTTTTAAAAAATTATCTTGTAAAAAAATATCTTAAGTAAAAATTAACGTTAACAGCATAATAAATTTTTATTTGATACTTTTTTTTAAACAAGTACTATTTATGAAATAATTATGATAAAAAATAAATATAAAATAAAAATAATATTATTAAATAATAAAAAATATTATTTATTATCATTTAAAAAATATATCATAAATTTTTTCCAGAGCTACAGGGTATTGCACAATACCAACAAAGGCAGAAGGCTAATGTAATGCCCACCGAAGACGAAGTAGTGGAAACAGTGGATTTATTTAGGAAGGGTCTCTTAGAGAAGGAAAAAAGGGAACCTCCCAAGTCCACCACCGTAAAATTGGATAATATATCACCAGACGAAGTCATGGACGTAATCAATTGACAAAGGGCGGAGGAACATTTGTTACGTAAACTAGTGCTCCGAACAGGTAGACCAAATTCAGGTAACCTGACCTGACCTGACCTGAAAAACCAGGTAAATTCAGGTCGGGTACAA
>JADRCO010001838.1:0-16636 GCA_021464525.1 Rhizophagus sp. LPA8_4_AMF | reverse complement strand
GCGATTTTCAAAATTCAAAAATTCGAAATTTCAAAATTTCGAAAATCAAGAAAAACCTTCCTTTTATGGGAATTTTTTTTTGAAATTTTGAATTTTCGATTTTTTTCATTTTGAAAATCGCCTTTTAAGGAAATTTTCCTTCTATGGAAGTGATCTACGTTACACAAATTACCAAAAAAGGGATTTTCGGATACACAAATTTCCTTATTTGGAGTTTCGTATAACGTTACATTACCATAAAAGGAGATTTTCCTTATAAGGAGAATCTCCTTATAAGGAAATTTCGAAAATTCAAAATTTCAAAAAATCAAATTTTCGGAATTTTGGCACTTTTGATCCAAACGGTACACCGTACTTCCCGTTATGAGACGTTTGATCATCTAACGGTAATACTAATCGTCCCGGTAATTACCATTGATCAACAGTTATATCACGTGATTCCGTCACATCAATTTTTATCGTAACAATAGTTTGCGTTATTATGTAGACGTCCAAGATCATACTTCATATATATAAGAATAAATGAACTCAATAGGCTGCCAGATGATAGTAACCAGAGTAATCTTATCTATAAAATTTAGTATTTATATTCATATGTAGTATTTAATCTAATGACGTAATGCATCAAAAATGTCATCAAAGATATTGAAAAATAATAATTATTTGTACCTGATGACTATTTGGCTTCATAATAACAATTAATTAAATAATAAATTTGTATTTGGACGATTGATTATCCATTAAAGCTTTCGATATTTTTTAAGTAAACTATCATTTATTATTTAATCATTATCGATCAAAAAATTTGCAGTTATGTAATTATGTTTGGAATAAGTCTATTATTAAAGATAGCATGAAAGCTGTATGTCATCTTTATTTAGCCTTTTTTATACTAAATAGTATTGAAGGAATAAATAATTTAAACGCTTAATTCTAACCATTTTTCTAATAAAAAAAATCAAAAAATTTAATAAATACTAAAATACATTAATAAATGCAAATTTATATTAGCTATTAAAATCATGCGTTATAAACAAAAAATTTTATTTTTCGTGAAGATCGATATAAAAAGTCTCAAGTTTAATCTTGTTATAATGACATAATCGCGTTGCAATTTTTTTTAATTATATACACAGCAAATAAATTGACAACGGTCCTAAAAAAAGAAATCACATTTTATGAGGGACTGTATTATTCAACAAAACTCTTTGTCCGACGTTGAAGGCGCAGCGAAAAATTTTAATGATGTACTGTACGCCCAAACATTTCCTAAACTTAGTAGTGCAACATGATACAAATCTAAATAGCGCATTTTTTAAGCCAAAAATAGGATTTTTTTTTTTATAGAAAAAAAATATTTTTTCTAAAAAATGACGAGAGGATATTCATTGGAACAAGATTTAAGATTATTAATAAATAATCCAAAATATAGTATGCGAAGATTGAAAAGAAATTACACGGATGTAGAGTTATTTTAGCAGCAAGGTCTGAAGTATTTGATAGACTACTTTATAATGGGATGAAGGAAACTTATGTAAACCAAATTTCATTTCTAAAATTAATTCTGCTGGAATTGGAAATTATATTAGAATATATTTATACAGGATCAGTTAAAGAAGAATCTTTAACAAAAGATAATATAGTTGAAGCTTATTATTCTGCTGACTATTTTCAATTATCTGACCTTCAGGATTTTATTTATTACAAAAATGTTTAAGAATACTAATTTATCAAAAAATTATTTACCGGAATTACTATCAAAAGTTTCAGAAAAAATGCCATTATTAACAGAAGATAACATTTTGATTAATTTATTGGTTGAAGCAGTAGTAATTATACCATTAAACAATATTGAATTTGGTCAATTATCTATTACCGGTCTTAAATATCTTTTATCTAATACTCATGAAAAGAAATACTCATTGCAACCAGGGAGTATGAAGTTTTTTGATATAGCGTAATTCTAGCAGCAAAACAAGTCTCAAATGATGCATATGAATCCCTTATGGAACGGTTGCCAATTTTAGATCAAGTAGAGAATACAATAATAAATTAGTTACAGATCGTCAAAAAGTTGCTAAAGAAATGGAACCTTTGGTTAAGTATATTGATTTTAGGCGAATCAAAGGCTAGATATTAGTTAATTTTATTGAACCACTAGAAATCATTTTAGCTGAAATAATTTTAAGTATTTATCAAAATATAGTCATTAAATAGTTTGAATTTAATGATATTCGTGGGAAGCCACATATATTTAATGAAACTGACTATATTTGGGATGAAACAGCATGTGGATCAAAACTTGTTCTTGAAGATAACGATAATGTTGTACGTCCCACATAATATCTTAGCGTTAGTTTAGATCAAAGTGTCAGAGCTAAAATGTTATCAGAAAATAAAGGTATTTTTGAATGGGATGTAATTATTGAGAAAGGTTGTAATTATGCCTGGGTAGGAGTATGTGCATCGGAAAATTTTAGTTCTGAAGTATTTGCAGGAAACCAATCTACTGGATGGGTATTAGGTTCTCATAGTTATTGTTATAGTAATTCTAATATTGGTTCAAATTATTGTCCGCCGTTTAGCGGTGATGACACAAAAATTACTGTTCATTTAGATATGAATAAAAGAACTTGTGCTTTTACGGTCAATGGCACAAAGTATCGGAAAGTATCAGAATGGAATAAATTACCATCAAAGCTTTATCCAGTAGTAACAATATGTCATCTTGGTCGCTTTTGAATTCAACCACATAAAGAAAATTAGAATAAAATGCTTACGTAATATAAGTACTCAAATATTGTGACTATTAAATCATGCATGATAAACCATTCAATACAGATAAATCCAATTATTTTAGGATAACTATAAATACAGAAAGCTAAATTAGTAATTATGGTTGAAAGCGCAGAAAAATTTATTTTCCTTTTTAATATGACTTAGTCCTATACAGTTCGGAATATACAATCAAAATAGAATCATTGATAAAAATATTTTTATTCTCGAAAAATAAAAAATTAAAAATGACAATTGGAACAAGATTTAAGATTATTAATCCAAACATTATAGTGACCGAGAAATTTTTTGCGAAGATGAAAAGAAAGTATATAATTTTGGAGCACATTAACAATACATTTTATCATTTATTGGTGAAAAATTTAATTTAAAAAATATTCGCTTATCATCGATATAAAGTCACGATATTAAAATATTACACATACTTACATGAATTGCTTCATGTACTTCAAAATATACTGTAGCTTTAGAGACAAGATGAAAACCAAAGTATAGCAGAATGGAAATTTATGTGTAAATTACTTGATTTTAGAGAAATTTTAGCAACAAAAATCAGTGATAATGAAAGTAAGTTCTAAAAAGACATCAAATACGTTTAACAGAACCAAATAAAGAAATTCTTCAACAAATATTAGAAGATACTTTATCAGAAGATAACATTCTTATTGGTTTAAGCAATGCAGTAGCAATTATCCAATTAAATAATATTGAATGTACGTGGTCAATTATCGATTTTAAAGTTTTTTAATATTTTTTATCTTTTGCATACAAATTTTGTGACTCCAGAATATGAAACATATAAAATTCTTATGAAATGGTGGTCACCTTAGACCAAATAAATAACTCAACCAAAAATAGAAAATGCAAACAAAAAATTTGCTAATTAAATGGAACTTTAGAATGTCAAGAATATTTTTAAAATAAATGTCGTTGCAAATAGGCCTTCCCCGAAATAGTCTGCACTGAAAGTAAGTATGTAACCGTCATTATGTGAAAGTCTGGATTATTATTTCGTTATTCTTATTACACTAATCCAGACACACGAATATAATAATCAATTTTAAACTTTTTAAATTCTAGTTTTTTATAAAGATCAATAAATATATACATACTCTCATTTAAACAAAAATAACACTTTTATTATGCGCAATTTATGAATAGAAAATTCTCAAATTAATTGTGGCAGTGTAGTAAAATCAATAATAATTTGAGACTAATGAGAAAAAGGTAAATTCCATTTTTTTTTAGAACGTGATTGTGAGACTAATATGCTGTAATAGGATTAGTTTGATATTACACAAAATCCGGAAAATCCGGTTTTTTATTTTAGGCTATATCAGGTCTTCCCACTTGATATTTTAACTAAATTAAGCAATTTAACAAACAAAATGTGATACAAACATGCAATGTTAAGTCAAACCCAAAATCTTTGATATTACAATAAAAAAAAAAGTTTTTATGATACATTACTTATTGAGCGAAATGGTAATTTATTCTTGCAGTTTCATGGTTTTTGTTTTTTTCTTGGAAGTTATACAATATTTCAAAATAATTTTACATATTAAAAATTAAAATATCCTTATTTTCAATTAAAATTATTATTATAATGATAATATCAACTTAACAAATCAGAAGATTTTTATTTTTGATCTTTCAACAATAAGTCAAATTTAATTTAGGATAATATCAAATTCACTATATTTGGGCAATTATCTAAATTCTAGAATAATATTCAAAACTTTTTTAAGAAATTTTATTTTCATCTTTTAAATAATTAAGAAGGAAATACGATAATCAAAAATGCATGAAATTTATGATTGATTTTTCTTCGGAGTTTACGAAAAAACTAAAAATATTTCCTTTTTTTTTGCTCTTTATTTCGATATATTAGGAACAATTTAATTTAATTGAGATCTTCATAGTTTTCATTTAATAATGAAAAGGGTAATTTCATGGCGCATACTGTTTGTGTAACATGATGATCATTTTAAAATGAAACCAAAAAAAAAAAAAATACTTTTTCGGTAAAGAAGTTTCTTTGCTTCGTTATAAGAAAAATCCAAATGTTATTTGGTATAATTTTATATGATTGATATTTTGTACTTAACGAAAAAATTCCTTTTATGGTTGGGGAAAATCCACGACGCTGATTATTTTTATGATGATGGCGCAGAAGATGAAATACATATAAAAATCCCAACTTTCCGCTTTATCCAAAAGACATCTTCATCAACATTTATTTCCTCTAAATCTAAATAAAGTATATATAATATATACACATACAGTCATACTTATACAATATATATACATAAACAAACAAATATGAAATTTCAATATCTTCTTCTCTTTGCATTATTCACGGTATTTTTATTACAAGTTCAAGCTAACGGAGATTATGAAGATTCCGAGCAATGGGAACACGATTTTCCTGATACTTGTCAAGAACTTTTCAAAACTAAACATTGTAATAGATGTCAATCGTTAATGTGGAATCATTTCAAACATCCTGGTCAATGTGCTACTGCTTTCAATTTTGGTCGTGAAATTTTTGAAGTTATAAAAGATTCCGGTGAAAAACCAAAACCTTATGACCTTACATTCATTAAGAAAGGTTTAAATAAGTATTGCCATGAAGATTTTCATTGTAGTCAAAATGAAGTTGAAAAGATTTATAATAATATACAAAAAATCTGTAAACATGAATTAAGTGTTAAACTTGATTGGAGTGATAATCCTAAAAATTATAAAGATATTACCTCTTACGCTGCTTATGGTACTTTGCTCACTTATTACACTGGAATTCCTGCCCGAAAAGCTCTTTGTACCAAAAACAATCATGGTGGTGAGTTGTAATTTTAAAGTACAATCTTTAACGTTCTTTAGTGTATATCCTAAAATGTAACATTGTAACTCTCTATTATATACTAGATTTCTGCAGTTTTGAATTCATAAAGAAACTCACTCAATGGATGAAGAAGAAAACAAACGCTGATCCAAAGGCTGTTGTAACCCATGACCTTAAATTCGTTATCAAAGGAAATGGAAAGAAAATTCGTATTCCAAGATCGTTCTTTTGCGATCCATGTTGGAGAAAGATGGCTCATATCTATGGTGATTATATCAAAGATCATAGATTGAAGAAATCTATCGAAAAGAATATTTGGGGATCTTATCATGACTTAGAAGAATTATATCTCCCACATTGTACTTATCATAAACGTGGTTTGGGTGAAATTTTGAAAGATAGAAGTAATTCTAAATTAAGTGAACGTAGCGCAAATCCTGCTTTTGGCGTTTTAAGTCATCGCATGAATAAATTACATTCTTTAGCGATTTAAAAATCTTTTATAGATAGAAATCTATATATACAATAGAAGTGCCTGTTATAAGATTGTGAATTTTTCTTTAGATTCTTTTTAGAACTATTATTTCAATTATTTTATTTATAAGCTTTAGTATTAAGTTTTTTATTATTTAAATCTCAATATGCCTATATTTTCAACATTTCTTAAAATATTCTACTCAAAATAAAGTGCATATTAATAAATTCGTCCATAATTTTAATTTCATTTAATGCAAAAAAAAGGATTTAAGTTCTCGATTAAATATTTGATACTATGTTGTACATTTTTTTTTTATTATGGAAATAAAATGTCTGATCAAACTGAAAATTCATTTGGTAGAGGCTGTATCTTTTTCTATTTTAACTAAACGTAATTTTTTTCTGTATAGAATTCTTTTTGTTCATATTTTACTACTCCTCCTGAGTTTTGGTCCTATCTTTAAATTTATTAAATAATTAAATATATATATATCTTAAAGTGAAACGAGAAAGCAACTTAGTATGCACCACCAGTATGGAATTGATGGCGAAGATAGCAAAGATCGGGTCGATTATGCAATCAAAGTATGAGACTTTTTTATTTGTGAGATATTTACCTCGCTCTAGAAAAAAGTACTAATGTTTTTTTATTCCAGGACTTATTTGCATTACGGAGGACAAGCAGCATAAAATACCCGTAGGTTCGCCCAGAATATCAAGCAACTCGAAAGTGCATACGAAACAAATGAAGAAGCGAAACGGACTAAATTTTAATTATCTCTACGGAATCGTCACGACGGGAGGACTGGCAATTCTTGCTCTACACTCCCGGAGCTATTTCGAAAGGTAGTAAGCCGGCACTATCGAATTTACCGACGATGCTTTAAAAGAGAACTCGAAGGAATATCATACATTGATCAAAGGTTTTGGGAATAATCGTGGGATTGTTAAAAGATAGGACATGTGTCAAAGAAGAGCCAAATAGGAAGAGGGCTAGGGTAGGGATTATCATGCAAAAAAATAATCATCCCCTTCCAAAAAAACAGTGGGTCACGAATATTTTTCAAAAACAGTATATAGGTTTATATCATATATCATAGGCTGCGCCATGTAATTTATTTTTAATTTAAATAAAAACAAGAGTTCATGTTTAAAAGGAAGTTAGGATTATAAAATGTAAAATATATAGAATGTGGTTTGTGTTTATTTCTAATAAAAACATGACATTCGAATTATTTTTTAACCATAATTGAGTTAATTACACAAATTATTTTTTGTATCTTAATTATATCATATTCTCAGAATTGTCATTTTTGTGCAACAGTGAAACTTCAAATTAATTTAAATAAATTCAACAGATATATTTATGTAAAATATAAAAATTCTACATAAAATTTACATATTTCAAATAATTCAGTACGATCTTCCAATAAATACTAATAATAAGAAATAACTTTATTTTGCACAGCCAAGAGTCTCAAGAAATAGAAAGTTCTGTAAAGGGGCACAACAAATCTGACAGAGGAAAGGACTTCTTAGAATATTAATTACACCAGTATTACACCTACAGCCTCTTATATTATCTAAGATTAAAAAGTTTAAGAGGGCCCATAAAAATGGATATGGATTTTTTTTGGAAAGGTGTAAAATTGAAAAGAATTCAAAGAGTTCCTATGATGAAAAGATAAAATAAATTAAGTCATCTAGGGTTTAAACTTTTTTAAATGAATTGATTGATCAAGATACAAATCACATTGGTAATAATATGAAATTATAATCAATGAAATTCCATTTTGATGTACTTAAACTCTTGCATCTTAACTTTAGGATCTGATCTTTTCTTTATTAAGCCACAAAATGTTCATTTCTTAATAAAATTTATTTTATTTTATTATTTATTTATTTTTTATATTTAAATCATGACTTTTTAAATACCTATTATGAAAAATTCTAAAATGTTTAAGAAAAGGATGGTTATGTCATGTGATTGCAGGCTATTCATGTTTTGTGCTAGCTTAATGCTTAGAGATAGATTTGGATTGAAGCATGTTAGTTTTATGAATTTTCATGTTTTAATATAAATATGTTAATACAATTTTTATTAAAAATTAAATAAAGTTATACAAATATTACAAATATTTTTAAACCTATCACTATACAAATCCATATAAAATTTTATGTAACATATTCTGTACAATATAATAAAAATAAAATATAGACATTTTTAAATAATAAATTACTTTATGTGATAAAACTGAAAGAGCATGTGAATTAACAGGTTCAAATAATTTCGACAATGTTGGTTTTTTGCCTTAATTATAATTATGTTAAAACTCATCAATTAAGTCGGCATCACTATATCCGACCTTAAATATTTTAAATTTGTAGTATGTTTATGTATGTAATTTTTAATTGGATGAATAAAAAGCCTATAATTTAATGTAATATATAAGTTGTGCCTCAGGTGTCGATTCGCGTCAGTTGATAACTGACGCATGTCAGAATCGTCAGGTGTAGATTGATACCTAACACGCGTCAC
The DNA here is from genome assembly GCA_021464525.1 of Rhizophagus sp. LPA8_4_AMF. NCBI lineage: Eukaryota > Fungi > Glomeromycota > Glomeromycetes > Glomerales > Glomeraceae > Rhizophagus > Rhizophagus sp. LPA8_4_AMF. The sequence continues at coordinate 7,979 of JADRCO010001838.1, read as the reverse complement.
TTGTCACACAATATTAAGGTATTAAATCAACATTAAATTTTTCATGCTTAATAAATTTTTATTATTAAATATATTTATTTATCACATTAAAAAAATATGTAATTCTAAAATATCAGATTGACCAGATTCAAACTCATGGGAAACACTTCATTCAAAATTATTTATAAATTACAAGTATTTTTCAGGTAAAGTTACAATATATATTTTCACATAAATCGATTAAGTATAAAATTTTCATAATAGATATAATTTATTGTGATAAGTAAGTTTATTTATAGAATAAAAGTGAATTTATAATAAAAAAAAAAAGTGTTTACTATGGAAGACTTGATTTTGCAATACAGGTGACGCGCGTCAGCATCAATCAACACCACAACATATATATACATTTTATACTCAAATATTAGTAAATATGTTTTTATAATTAATTATAATGATTTCGTTGCAATAAAAAAGAATCAGGATGTCAAAAATAATGATAATAAGTTGGAACTAAACTTTAACACGAGAATTAAATTAAGAAATTATACATCTAATTTGATGAAGATGAATTTCTTGGTGGCCAATAATGCATATGGAATAAAGGCTTACAAGAACCTACGCAAATTGTTTCAGTGGCATAATAACAATGAGAATATGTAGTCATTGACACTATAATTGCATCTCCCCGAGTTAATTTTGAGGTATCAAAACTGTCAAGTCGTGTATATTCGTAATTTCCTTCATAAAGTGAATCACATGTAAAGCCATGCTTATCACAATCATCTTTTTGTAAGATATTACCCTCACCGTACCCATTTACGTATGTACGATCTCCCACAAAAGTATGAATAGGATCTTTTGAGCCATCATCTTTATAAATCATATAATTTTCAATCATCATTACGCCCTCTTGCAAACAACATGGGTAAAGATTAGGACCATATAATTTATGAGGTTGAACTAAATGTAATTCGACCAGACCATCAATCGGGAATTTAAGTACTGATACTATACTTCCATGATCTTTTTATTATAATAGAATAGCATAAGTATAAAAAAAGAAGAATTAATTATTAAATTGACTATCTTTGATAAATAAAAAAGGTTGTTCTTTAGATAGCTTACCGAAACAATCGCCATAAGTTACAAAAGCAAAAGTTTTCAAGAACATTAGAAATAATACAATAATAAAAACTATAAGTTTCATGATTAATGAGTTGTTTGTATAATAAAATTAGAAAATAATGACTATCATGGGGAGTTGTGATTCTGCTAGTTTATTTATACATCAGTAAAATTTTAGATTTGGGAGTATAAGAAAAAGATTTTCATGATTTAATAACATGTCTATTGATCCTTTAAAGAGCCCTGTTTGGATAGAACTGTAATATTATTATGAATATTACGGAAAATTAAAAAAAATAAAAATAGAATGGATATGAGTAAGTAATATAAAACTCGAATAAAAAAAAATCTATATTCAAATCACTTTTTAGGTGATTAACTCATTTGAAATTTTACCCCTTAATAACTAATTACACCGAAATGGGTTTGTTATGGATCGATCTACTGATCAGAAATGATTTATCTTTCAGTCGCTCTTAACGTACAGTGAAGGTGTACGATATTAACGTACGAACTGGCCTGAGTTTAGAAGTTATGCACTCGCACGTGATAGAGTTAACGTTAACTCCGGCCAGTTTGTACGTTAATATCATACACTCCTACTGTACATTAAGGAAACCCCTTACCTTTCATTGTACGAAATAAAAAGAACTCTTGTCAAAAATTCTATTATAATTTTTTTAAAAGCCTAAGTCAGATCTACAGTAGATCATTCGGGAAAATGACCTGTTCGGGCATGATTTCCCGATGGATGATTTCCAGATAGAACATTTGCCTGACGCGTTTGGCCAAAGTTATGCAGTGTTATGTCTGAACACGTGACCAAGCGGCCAGCGTTAGGTTTTCGGGAAATGCCCTGTTCAGGAGACTGTCCATAAACAATCAGCAGACATCATCCCCTCATACATATGAAAAGCATGTAATTAAAGCGTGTTTCCCATATTTACTTCTTGACCTCGGTACGTTATGTGACTAGGTGTCCCGTATATTATGAAATCAGCTGTAATCGTTTTGGGATGTCATTTGACCCGACATTTTTTTTTCAAAAATTTTTTTTTCAAACTTCCCTTTTTCGGTTTGTTTTAAAACCGAAAAAAAATTTTTTCGTTTTTTTTTCACATTTCCTTTTTCAGGGTGCTTTTTTTAGAGAAAAAATATATTTAAAAGATGAAATAATTAACAAAAAAATCTGATAAAAAAACTGACCATGAAATCTTTTACACAAAAGTGCAGATTGCCATTAAGAAAAATCTTTTTACTAAAAACATTTAATAAAAAAAAATGGAAAAAAAATTTCAATTTCACGAAAAGATAGACAAAACAAGTAATGATCGACCAAAAAATCTTAAAATATGAAAAAAGTTTAAAAGGATATAACAAAAAAAAAAAAAATTAGAGAATTCAAAATTTTCGAAATCATTAAATATTTCAGTAAAATCTGAAACAATGAAATTAAAAGAAAAAACTAAGAAAAAGAGGATAATAGCGAATGATATTCAAAAAGGAAACGGCTTACGAAAAAGAGGAATGAAAGTGGAAAATTTTGAAGACTCAATGAATGGATTTTTTTTTTGAAAAAAAAAAAAAAATGTTTATGTATGAAATAATTTAATTTTATATCTTTTATTTTATTAAATAATTATATTAAAATAAATTCTTATCGAATGTGTAATTAAAACACCATTATATATAACTGATATTTATAAATAATAACATAAAATCCCAGAATCTTGGAAAAATGATACATCTGAAAAAAGTAATGAAATACAAAATGGGAAGATATTTTTGCAAGCACATATAAAGTTCAAAAAAGAAAAAAAAAGATTAACAAATTGAAATAACAAGTAATTAAAAATTCGCATAGATAAAAATATATTGGTCACACAGAAATAATCACATTGAGATATTTATATGGTATCTATATAATATTACTAATAAAAGCGTGACGGGGTACGTTAAATAAATAGTCAAGTTGGATCCCACTATTAGCGTTAATAATGAACTATCTTTACTCAACTCAAACATTTCATTAACGTTAACAAAAAAATAACAACCTTTCTTCATTCTCTACACCAAAAATATCCAATGACGAATATTAACAAAAAATAACAACCTAAGAAAGAAATTAATCATTAAATAAACAACTCTTCTCATGTTATAAACTCTCAAGGCCACACTAACATATCTTCCCTTAAATATTAATCTTTAAAGAAATCACTTTAATTAAAGATGTTAATATAATTTCCAAAAAAGGTATTCAAATAAATTTTTATTTTTGCGTTTTTCAATAGATCAAATTAATAATTTATGTCACACGTGATTTCTGGTGATTACTTTATAAATAGTTTATACTTATACACTAACTTTAACATTTTCGTTTCTTTTTTTTATAAGCTTAACTGAAATTCTTTATCTTTTGTCTTTCTATTCTACCTTTTTCGCCATTTTTACTCTATTATCAAATCTAAGCAAACTTTCATTTCCAAATTTTAGCATCATGTACAGCCGCTTGAGTAATACAAAGAATATATAATTAATTTTTATTTACTGGAAGGAAAATCTTTTATTATTGAACGAGATAAATTTAATAACAGAGCTTCAAGTGAATTATAAAATAAAAAATATGATGCGAAATAAATAAGCTATGAGAAATCTTAAGGTGAAGATATCGGATCTGTAAGTACCATCGTGCAACACTTATTATTTATATACAGCAGGAATAATTATGTTGGACATAAAGTTAAAATATCGCATCGAATATTGATTCAATACTCTAATTATAAAATAAAAAAATTTTATTTGTAAAAAAAAAATAAAGTTCAATAACTTTTTAGAGACAATTATACCAAAAATGAATATACACGTGTAACCGAGCAAATAAATCCGCGTCGTTATTATCACTACTTGGTATCATATGAGACAAGACTAATTAACATCATTTAAGCAGTACTATTTTTTCTCATAGTCACATTGTTGTCCCAAATTCCATTTAAAATCAAAGAAACAAGAAGTAAATTAATAGGGGTTTACCGACAACCATAATACCGACAGTCTACAATCCTGATACCTAAATCCCGATAAACCTAAATCCCTGTTGAAATGATACCCCGACAGTCACAAATCCTGACAGTTAAAAATCTTGACAGCCAAAGTCCCGAAATTTTTTCAAAAAATAAATTTTCAATTAATTTAAAAATGCTGTGGTAAAGTAACGGGTCTTAATTTATCCAATATGGGCTTCTCTCTCATTTCCCTGGCTCGCTTCTTGACTTCTTCAACAGCCCTTGCAACACTAGCACTACTTGCTTGAGGTGCATGGTTATGAGCAGCAAAATTAATAAGATAGTGCAAATTATTATATAAAGTTGTTGCCCGGCCTTTGCATCCTTCTGACTTCCTTCTTTCACAATACCAATAATATTCATCCTTATTTCGTTCTTTTAGCATCAAATATTCACGAACATTTATTTATTTTTTCCTTTTTGTGATGTACAAGTTCACAAACCTCGCTCATTTTTTTTTTAAGAAAAAAATAAATATTCTCAAATAATATATTCAATAAAATAATTACAATAAAAAAATGGAAAATCTTCCTCATTATTTTAATTAAGAGGACCGTGTACAGTATATTACTAGATTACTAATCTATCCTTTGTCTTCTAAAATTAGAAACAATCGCATTAATTAACCAACCTCAAAAACTAATTTGATTGAACCTCAGTCGGGATTTTGGCTGTCAAGATTTTAGATTATCGGGATCTGTGACTGTCAGGATTTTGACACAATCTATATTTGGGTTTGTCAGGAATTTGGTATCAGGATTATAGACTGTCGATATTATGGATTTTTGGGGATCCCAATTAATAGTACAAACATAACGCTATTTATTCAAAATAGCAATCTTCATTAATAACATAAAAAAAAATAAACATCGCTCCAAAATTGCAAGGTATTATTTGTTGGTTACTTATCATTATTTTCATCCCAAAGGACGAGGTCAACGTTACACTCTTTTATAGTAATTATTGGTTCCACACTCTATCTCTATAGGATAATCATGTACATATTGTAACAGAGACAACATAATAGTGTTATATTAACTTGATATTAGATTGAAAAGTAAAAAAAGTTCAATAATATGTGATTATATTAATATTGTTGTTGCATGGGTATGCAATTACTTATAATGTTTAATAATAAGTTATGCATGACGAATTGATGATTTTAATAATAATAAATCGTTATCAATGAAAATATGAAATCATAATAAAGTGATCATAAAATTCTTTTGAAATAGTTTGTGATATGTATGTATGTAATAATGTAATAGTTGTGATAAAACATAACTGACCAGTACCTCATTTCTTAATTTGATAAAAAATTTACCGATCGGGATATGAGTCAAATGAGTCGAAAAATTATGATATTATTGAATGCCATGCTATTGACAAATTCGGACCTTTAAATGTAATGTTGGTAATATTATAAGCGTACATGAAATTTCAAGATATTTTTGATTGTGTATGTATTTTAATATTCTATTAGAAATCATACTTAACTAAAAGCTTTCTATATTGAGTTGAAGTTAAATCTAAAGATAATGTTACCAAATTACCATAAAATGGATTTAATATTAAAGAAGTTAATTATTTTTAACATTGCTATTTATTTTTCTAAGAAAAATAAAAAGTAAAAATAAAAACATATTTATCATTATAAAAATTGCAAAAATAAAGTTAAATAAGATTTGATTTTCTGAAATTATTATTAATAAAAACTTAAAGGTTCATATCCATCCTCTCATATTTTAATAAGATTTAAAATCAATATAACGATGAAATCTTACTTAAATTTCTTTTAAAACATGGTATAAAACAAAAAAAAAAGGAAATAAATTATATCTAAAATCGTAAATCCCTACAACTTCTTTTACAACATTTATTTGTCATGCTGGAACCTTTTTACTAGAAAATAATAAAAAAAAGAAATGATGATTATACTATTTTATATGCAAATAAGTAACCTGAAATTATCATCTTAAAATTTGTGAGATTTTTGGTAAAGATAGATATTGGAAGTATTAATACAACTTACCTTAATATTAAGTTTAAAATAATAAAATTTTCACAATATTTTTAATTTATCTCTTTTTTATAAAAATGACTTATCCCATGATGTGATCATAAGGTTTCAATAGATCACAAGCCTTTCTCTTTCCCGGAATTCTGTCATTAATTATGCAATTATTATCTGTTCTTTCATTTGTAATCAGAAGATTAGGATGGTAATTGCCATAATCTAATAAAAAAAAATTAGCAAAATTCACAAGAATGACCCTATATACTTTAATAAATTAATTATTACTCTACTTTTATATTATCACGAAGTGATAAAATTATTAAAGCCAAATTTGGATTTTTTTTTTAATATTAGTAACACATTTTTTTATTAAAACTGTAAACATATATAATATTGATTACATTATCAACTCATAGAGGCGTGTTTCCAAAGAACTTTCGAAAGCGGTTAATAATATATATGTATGTATATAAAATTATGTTAATAACAAGCTCAAAGATGGATGATTTCGCAATTTTTTTGACAAGGACGGAGATTCAACTGATGAGCCATACAAGGTATGGACGATTTCCCACCTATACTAAATCCTTTAATTTTAAAGTGTACATTCAGTATTAAGTTAAAGTTTATTACAATAATAATTATACTTCACGTATACTTTGGCCATATCAGGTCAACTATCAGATACAATTCCTATCCATTTATCGGCAAATTCATTCCAACCTCTTTATATGTCTTAAACATAATATCTCCGATATGGTGAATATGTGAGAAATTTCTACTTTCCAAATTTGACTCTGATGTAACGTCAAGTAAGGACCCCGAGCAATATATAAGCATATGGGCGGATTTGACGCATTGCATGTGATAATTTCATAGTAAATGGGAATTGGTTACTATTGGTATGATGCGTCAAATCGGCCCATATGGTAAGTCATAGGAAATTAGCAAAAATTTACTAATAGCTCTACGCATTTTTTCAGGGCCGGAATTATGATAATGTCAGTCAGCTACTAAAATAAGTAATAAAATTCTAACCAGCATTATCGAAAATTATCTATTCTACGCGTTATTTCAGGGACCTGTCAGTACTTAGCTTCTGCAGCAGATTTTTTTATTTCAAGTTCTACTTCTTTATGAACTTGGTATAATACTGATGTACTAATCTATTTTCTTGTATGAAGACAACATTTTAATAATTTGAGAACTTCAGCATTATCTGCAAAAGTAAAAGGAACATGTGCTGAATTTATTAGCAATTTATTGCTGCTATTTCATTTGTAGGCTCCATAGGTTTTTGTGAATAATGAATTTCCGATTCATTTTCATCTACATTAAAAATTGTTTTGAAATAATTTCACTTATAGTTTGTCTACTAAATTAAAAATAGTAATTTCAAAAATAACATGATACCATCATCTATTTCAACTTGAAAACGTTTATTTTTTTTATTATTATTTGTCTCTGTTATCTGAATAAAGAGCATTTCGAACTCTTATTTAAGATGTTTTAACATATTAGCAGGTACACCACCCATTTTTCAGAGCAATATTTGCATGGTGAGAACTATTAAGTAATTGACCTTCAATAAAGTGAAGCCAAATTGGACTTTTTTTTCTACCTTGTTTTTTGGGAGTATACATATAAACTGTACTGTACGATCAGCTAAACTGTACTGTACAAATTGTAGTTGTACGATAGTTGTGTTCGTACAGTACAACCTTTTTTTACCACGTGACTCATGCATTTATTTATTTGTTTATCTATTACGATCAGATAATCTTTTTTTCAGA
>JADRCO010001837.1:0-16637 GCA_021464525.1 Rhizophagus sp. LPA8_4_AMF | reverse complement strand
TTTTTTTATTTTAAAATGAATATTGAAAGTTACAAAACAAAAAAAAGTTTATTGAAATTCAATTATTTGATCACAAGATAATGTTTAATTAAATTTCCCCAACTTTATATTATAAAAGTGGTCTGGTTTATATGTGAATTAGCAATTAAACAACTTTAGTAAAGTCAAACCATTAAATTTAATAAAATTTTTAATTTAAGTCAAATTAAATCAACTAAATTATATTACAAATTAAATAAATTAAATTAAATTTACAAAAAAAATGAAATTATCACTTTAAAAATATAGTAATTATTTAGCATTTAGTAATCATAAATAAATGAAATATTTAAGTTTAATATTAACATTACTTTGCTTTTTTATAATATAAAAATTAAGTTAGACTTATAAATTAGTTTTAAAAGTTTGATTTATAACTTATTATGAATTTAAAAATTGCTAACTTGCTCAACTCAATTTAACTTAACTTATGATTTGACTCAAATTGACATAACTCATTCAGAATTCTAATTTAAAGATATTATATATAATATATAAAAAAATTCTCTATGAAAAGTATTTGTATTTAAAATATTAAAATTAATATGATGCTGGAAGTCTATACTTAATAATTACATGATTTTGTTTCAAATTATTGATTCATTACGTGAGTATCTATTCAATAGCCAATGAAAATTTGTGATTTTTAATAAAATGTGCAAAAAAAATACAAGCATATATAAAAAAGGAAATCGGCCAAAAAATACTGAAAATTGTATCAGTTTTGGCTTTTTTTCAGAAAATTGAACCGATAAAAGGTAGAATTTAAATATTGAGAAAAAAATTCAATATTTTAAATCTTGGAATGATATTTAGTGAATAAATGTCAATCCAATTTTTGCAAAATAAACATATTCATATGTCTTTTTTGTTTCAAATTAAAGCTGATTATATCAAAATAACCTAATTTTAAATGCTTATAACTTTTTATATAGACAATTTTTTAAAAATCTGACCAGTAATTTAATAGTACTTGTCTTAAAGAATAAAGTTACCAGTTTATTTCTTTGAAATTATATATTTTTTAAAGCGTTAAAACATTTATAAATACTCTAATTTTATTGTCGAGTATAGGCTCCTAGCACCATATAAATTTTAATTTTAAGATATACTTATAATATACTTAATATATACTTAAATTAATTTTAAAATATACTTTTAATATATTTTAAATATACTTAAACTAAAATTTAAATACAATATGAGTATATTTTTTATATAGTTAAATTATACATAAATATATATAAATTAAATTTTAAATATAATATAAGTATATTTTTATATATTTAAAATAAACTTAAACTAAACCAAGTATATTAAAAGTATATTTTAAGATCAATTTATATATAGTTAACCCCCTCTACAGTCATACTTCTTAGGACCAAATATAAAAAGTATGATTATAGTAAATAGTGCCTATATAGAGAGATTTTTATATAATATTATTAAGTATTAGTTTCAAAGGGGTGTAACTATAAAAACCTTATAATTACAGAAGGGTTTTTTTATATAACATTAATATATGTTAGTTTTTATGAAAGGTATACTTATAATGAAAGATTTATATGATATGATTGTACAGGAGGTGTCTATAAAGGAAGCCAATTATATATTAAATATATTATAAGTATATTGCAAATTAAAATTGATACTTATGTTAAATATATATTTTAAGTATAAATAATTTTTTGTAGAGATTAGTAAATTAGCTTAATTTTATCAGAATTAAAGAATTTTTCATTTTAAGGAAATTTAAAGTAATATATTACCAATATATTTAAATTTCTATTCTATTAAATTAGTAATTTCTTGACTAATTTAAAAAGTAAAATAAATATAATAAATATATAAATAATATTAAAATTCCATTTTTTTATTATTTTTTTTTAAAGTAATATTAAAAAAAAATATTTACATTGAATTTTTATATGTATATTTATATATTTAAATATTAATATAATTTTTAAATATATGATTTGTTTACCTTGTAAATTTTTTTAAAAAAAGAAATTGATAATTAATTAGGTATTATTTAGTTGGTTTTCTTTAAATATAGTGCCAAAAATCTATACTCAAAAATATAATTGTAATACTTATTAAAAAACTAAACCAGTAACTTTATTCTTTAAAATAAATACTATTAAACTACCAGTCAGATTTTTTAAACAAATATCTAAATAAAAAGCATTTAACTTTGAATGATTTTTATATAATTAACTTCAATTTGAAACATATATAATAGGCCAAAATTTTTCATAATTTAGGCTAATATTGTGATGTATCTTAATTCCGCTTAAATTACTATTAATTATTTTAAGAAAAATATTTAATTATAAAAAAATTATCACATATATATGAAAATGTTTTGGGTTTAAAATAGCTAATTATCATTCCTTTTTACTAAAAGTATTTAATAAATATTTTAGTTATTCAAAATACAATGTTACAATGTTTTACAAAAATTTTTATAAAAAATTTTTCATGATACAGTAGTGATTATAGATATTACAGCATATTTGATAATTATTATGAAATAAAGTTATAATATATGTTATTATAAAGATAAAATATTTAAAATATTGAAAACATTTCAATGGATTTATGAAATATTACTTGTCACCTTTTACATTAAAAAATGATTAATAACGTATTGCCTCTTTTACCTTTTTGTAAATAATCATCTGACTCATTAAATTCATTCATTAAATAGTTAAATAATTGTTAGTTCAGAAGAACCAATATAATCTTTTATCATAAATAATATAATTAAAACTCGTTCGTTGAGAAATATTAATACAATTTTTTTCGCGCAGATTAAATAAGAAAAAAAAAGTTTAAATTTGTAAAAATACGAGCAAAATTATTTACTTAAACGCGTTTAATTATATCGTTCAATAACTGTATACACTTGTATAAACAATCGAAATCGAAATCAGGATTTTAAAATTAATTAAAATTACACAAACTCTTTATTTATAATTTCGGTAAAAAAGAGGGTCTTTTTTAAATAATTAATAGCACAAAATATATAAGATAGATAATATTAATAATAATAAATCTCTATGCACGATATTACGCAATTAAAGTTTGCAAATAAGAATTATGACTGCATGCAATGATCGCATAAACTCAGGATAATTTTATTATGACAATGATCTCTTTTTCGAAGTTTGTTTCTATGATACATCATTTATCAATATTTTTTTGCATAAATCATCTATCATGGTTTACAAACAATGGAACCTATAATTTTCCTTTTGAAAACTATGTATTTAATCGGTTGTATTACAAATGAAAACGTGGAGGTATAATCTAAAATTAAATAGGCAAAATACTGTCGATCTGCAATTTTTGAGTGATTTCTATTATTATACAGGTTTGAACTAAAAATAGATTTGAGCTAAATTTAGATTACCAATGTTACTAACTATTATTCTATTATTAATCAGAAATCAAGCTTTTTTAATTGTCAGAATTTTATGATCTACGAGGACGTTTGTTATTATTAGTATTTTTTCCTCGGACAATATTAAGAGGTTTAGAAGTGATCCCCCGTATTTGACGTTTTCCGCGTTTTCCGGTAGTAATTGGAGTCGTGGGTGAAGTTAAATCAAGTTCTTGTTCAATTATTATAGATCGATCTTCGAAAGCCCTTAAATCAGAAGTAAATAACACCTAAAAAAAATTGTTTTTTTTTATTTTTTTTTTTAAAAAAAAAAATTCAGTAAACAAAGAAATTTACAAAATAACATATAAACAAATTTACAGAATGAGCCCATCCGCTGTATTCTCCAAAAATCTTTCGAAAATGATCGCCAACGGCTTCATAATTACGAGATGTCAATGAATTCGATTTTCCTTTTGTTTTTACGCTAAATCCATATTTCCTTTGAGCGATTTGCCAAACATGTGTATCAACTGGTATAGCATTATGTTTGTTTAATGACATTAAACATACACAATCAGCAACCTTAGGTCCAACCTAATAATATTAAATTTTCGTTAATAATTATGGGAAAAAAGCATTAGTCTGATAGAGGAATTATTTATCCTTACGCCGGATAGTTTCAAAAGAGCGGCATGCGCTTCCTTATAATCCAAATTTCGTAAGTTATATAGCCAAATATTACCATCTAGAAAATTCTCACAAATATATTTAGCAGTTTGTACAATATATCTTGCACGATATCCAAATCCAAGTTTTCTTAATTCATCTTCAACATTCGGTGATGTAAGTTTTTCTAATGTAGGAAAATCAAAATAGTCTTCTCCATTCAATGTATATACTTTATCACCATATTGACGACACAATTTTTCAATCTGATTTTTAAAAAAAAATTAAGTGGAAAACAAATAAATTCAAAAGTAAAATTTGACATTATATTGAAGTTACCATCTGAGTAATTCGGTTGATGTTATTATTAGTCGAACAAATAAAACAAAATAAATTTTCGATTGGATCTTGTCGTAGTATCCTAATACCCTTGAATTTTTGAGCTATTTTTGCAAAATGCTTATCTGCTTTACTCCATTTAGTATAACATTCGCTTAGGTTAACGGTATTTAATTGGAAATAATCTATTATGAATTCATGTAATTTATCCAGCTCGTGGAAGGAGGAAACTTTAGGGCCGCAATACGTCCGGTATTCAATATCTGAAGCTACACGTGATAAATGAATGAACTCGTTTTGATTAATTCTATTTTATATTATTTAATCAACTATAAAAAAAGTTAAATACGTGTTTGTTTTAAAGTGATAAGCCTTCCTTTGAAAGCACATGACCTTTTTTTAAAAAAATATATATATATATATATTATAACATATATTGTTGTAAAACTTTAAAATATATTTATATCTTATTATACCATTCATTTTTTCCGGAAGCTTTCCACCTAAATGACTGACCACATTTTAAAGTTGTATCTAATCTTAATTCTTCAGCAGAAACTTTTAGAGTACGCCAAACAGTTGACATTATAATATATTATTTACGGATATTCGGTTTTAAATTTGTTTATATTGAATTCAGTAAACGCGCATAAAGAAAGCTAAAGAAACAATGCACGCGAATGAATTTCAGTTTGATAATAATTATAAATAGTAGTAGTTTAATCAAATTCAAAAAGTAAATCTATGATAAATCTATTAATAAAAATGTAAATTAAACTTTTATTGGCTAGTTAGTCGATGAATAATATTCATTGAATTTCTATTTTTAAATTTGATATGTCCTATCAAAACTTTTAAGGTACTCTGTACTTGATATCTAAAGTTAGAGTTGTTGATCTCATGCATATTGGGGGCTAACACGTTTTTTGATACATTTTATTTTTAGAAAATACCTCTTATGGAATTTTAATATAGTACAGCCACGTCCCAACTTATATGAGTATATTTATTTTATAATAATAATAATAAATAATAATAATAAATACAGTAATATAATTATTATTATATTAGTAGTGGAGATGATCTCCGAATTACTACTGCTACTGTAAAATTTTCAATTTTTGTTTGAATAATTGAAAAAAAAAAATTTCTGATCAACTGATCAACATTTTTTTGTATATATAGGCAAAAAACGCGACTTTGTTTTCGTTCCTCCGTTCAAGAACTTTTTTTTTTTGAACTTCACTAAACTTACTTAAGAAATATCCGATTAAAGAATTTTTTTTAAAAAACAAAAAAAAACAAAATAAAATCTTTTGCGTAAATAAAATAATTATTTAAAAATGTCTACCGTTAACAATCCATCTAATGATAATCCTAACTCAGCTGCTTCACGTTTAGAGATCCAAAAGCGTCTTCAACAACGGTTGAAAACTAGAACGGATACTACAAGCAGACCAACACCAAGAACGTATCAACAACTTCCCCATTTTCTACAACAAGTTCTTCCTGATAATTACACGTATATTATTAAATCTTATAAAGAATTAGAGCTTGAAACTTTTCCAGGAGCTCCTACAGCTGCTTTTGATTCAACATTTTACGTGAATATCGCATCAAGTGAAGCAATCGAAGAATGGCGTACAGCATTTCATAACAAAACAGGAACCATATTTCGTATCACTAGAGCAGATAAAGTAAAAGGCATTAAAGTTATATATCATAAAGATTTTCATTGTAGGCACGCTGATATTGCCGCTATAAAATATATGCAAAAAACTTATGCTCAGAAAGCTGGTCAACGAAGAAGTCGAAATACAAATTGTCAGTGTTTAGCTAAAATTCGATTGGAAAAAAGTAGACTTCAACTTTCACATCCATGTGAAATTCATCTTGTTTATAATCATAATCATCCTTTAGAAACGTTTAATCTCACAACACCCGCCACTCCAGCCACTCCTTCGATTGGAGGCGGATCGTCCGGAAGTGATGATAGCGGAAAAAGCACACCGCAACATAATTTTGATTTTGATTCATCGACAAGTAAGTTTAAATTTTATTCTTAATTTTTTTCCTTGTTTAGTATAGAAGTTCTCTTCAATTGAAAATGATAATACTTCAAATGAAGATATAACAAGTATAACAACTGCAAGCAAAACAAATCCTCATCAACAAACCTCTTCTTTCTCCTCTTGTACCAATTCTCCTCAAATCTCCGGTTCTTCTTCGATCGATATTGATTCGCTCACTGCAAAAACTTTTTCCGAATTTCAACAATTCGTTAAAGAATGCGAGGTTGATATTTTGAAAGGGAACGATACAGAATATTGTAAAGGAATAATTAAATTTATGGAAAATCACCGAAGAGCGAGGGCTCTTTCCCTTTCTCACGCTACGTCTTTTCTTGATCAATTCTCTTGGCCTGAACCTCCTAATATACACCAACACGGTCACCAGATTCAAAATTTTGGAAATTCTCAATTTATAACGTATCCTTATCATCAACAACCGCAATTTACAAGTGTACCGGTTCAATTCTCCGGTATTGCAAGTGAACAATTTTTACCTCAACAACTTACAACAATGAATACAACTAATTTTGATACTGGTATAAGACCATCACTTAAACGGGCCGCTACTGATCAACCAACGCCACGAGACATTGATCCACAACATTTGTTGCGCAAAAGAAGATCAACAAGTGCAAAAATGAGACCGAATGATTTAATTATGAATTTATCTCAACATATGTAAATATTGCAAATATATATATATATATAAATATAAATAAGATTTTTTTTTTCATATTTTAAAAGTATATATACAGCAAAAAATAAAAAAATTCTATGCAAAGAAAAATCTGTAGAGTTGTAACTACAATATAAATAAATAAAAAAAATAAAAAAAAATAGACAATTACGCGTTTGATTAATAAATTTTTCAATGAGAATCTTTGTAATTTTTATTATTATTTATACATCTCCATCATAAAGTTTATTATGAGATAAAAAATTATGACTGTATATAAAACCGGATTATTGAAAACTTTTTAGTAAATGCAGATTTAGGCGAGCTTTAAAATGTTACAGTAAAAATAATTAGATCAACTTTTTTTTAAAAAAAAGGCGAATTAAAAAAAAATCAATTTAAAAAAGAAATTAAACATAGAAATGAGTATTTAAAAATATTTAAACAATAAAATAAAATAAAATAAAAATGTTTAGGGCGACGATATAAATCCATCATAAATATTCTACTCACCAACACGAAACAATTTTAAAAATAGAAATAGAATATATTTTTGCTTTTTAAGAAAGAAAAAAGAATCTACAATAGATTATTAAAAAGAATATAATAAACATGAAATAATATACTGTATTAAGAAAATAAAGAAATAAAAAAAATAAAAAAAAAAAGAGTAAAAAGAAATATATATATATATAAGAATAGAAATTTATCATGAAGAAAAACTATAACAATAAGCTGGCCAAGAAACTAAAAAAAAAAAAAATATATATTTTTCTGACCATACTAATCCTAATACATATATTTAGTATATTTATAATATATATATATTCGGATTGGCGAGAGAATAAAGTTTTAGTAAATAAAGTCGGTATACATCGCCCGCGGTACCGACCAAGAATCCATAATCTCCTTGATAAAAATCTAATGTGAACTTGTAGAAAAAAAAAAGAGAAGAGTGTGCCCAGTAATACTCGACAGCGCCCACCAAGAAACATAAAGGTTTAAAGAAATAAGCTATTATACATCTCGCGCACTAAAAGTGAAAATTATAACAAATAGTTAATCTCAAATTTTTTGTTATCATGACAGTCCAAATCTTTTGATGTAAAAGTTTGCTCGACGAAAGACCTAGAAAACCCCCCAAAAAATCCGTACCAAGGTCGATGAAAAGGAAAAAAAAAAATTCGATAGGGTGAAAGTCGTAATTCCACGAGCTGCCTTCCTGAATTCCAGGGTCCTAAATAATGTTAAAGAGAATTGAATCTTTGACAATCCCGACTGAGAGTCAAGAAAGCAGCTGTGAACATGATGTTTTCCAGTCCGTGCTGAACAACAGCACCACCTGCTATGTTCAGAAATTGTCCTCTCATCAGATCTTCTAGTGCGCTTCATTGTAAGTATTGGAAGTGTCCAAAACCATCATTACGTCATCTACCGTTGTTAAATCTTCCAAAAATGGTATTAAATCCAACAATTCAGTATCGTGTGGGTCATTAAACCATGACGATATAGGAACAGCATTAGTTGGATGAAAGATATAACTTGCAGGAGAGTTATCAATAATGATAGTGTCATTAAGTGCTCGACCAAGTAGCGATAAATCCTTAATATTATTAAATTATGTAAATGTTAGAATTTATCCGATTAATAAGAACATAATTCGCAAACCAATTAGGATTTCTCACTTTCACATAATTTCCCTTATGATTACTACATGATTCTCTAAATAATCGATGTTTAACCACTTTGCTCGTATCTAACATATCAAGAACAGGGTCGGCATACTAAAATATAATAAGAAAATTAATATATTTTTTTAGAATAATTTGAGAATTCAAAGAAAGTAGCTAACCTTTGACAAACTTGCAGTAAACACTACAATTTCATATATTTCCCCCATTTTTTTCAAAAATTGATCAACTCCAGGACGTTTTATTACATAGACATTGTGTATTTGATTTTCAATTTCAACCGGTACAACAAAATCAGCTTGATGAATCAACTATCATAATAAATGAAAATTCATTAATAATCGATAAAAATGAAATAAAATGCGATTATATTAGTAAGACGTGAGAAATTACCTTAAAAGAACTATGTACTAGAGTTTCATCTAAATCTAATACTAAACACTTTCTACCAATATGTTCAGGTCCTATTGGGCCAAGGAGCCATTTATTTTCGACCTATCAAATTCGAATTAGAAATAAAAAATTACAATAAAAACCCATTTTTCATAAGTTCCTAATAAGATTACAAAAAAAAATACAAAACTATAAATAATTATTAACAACCTCTCCTTCAATTGGTTCTTCCAAAATTGGTTCAGGAACCACTGGTGGGCTAACTTCGGCAGGCTTTTCCTGTTCTATTGTGGTAGTCGTCTGTTTTTTGGTAAAATTTTTATTACTCACGGTCCCAGATGGAGTATTAGAGGTAGGAACAGTGATATTCTCAGGTTTGTCAACATCGTTTATCATAGCGCCAGCTCCCCATGTGCAACAAAAGAGAAACGAGAAGAATGAACGTGGTGGTGGACGTTGCGTTGCTCCTGTATTACTTGGGGATTTTTGACTTGCTTGCAACGGAGGTTCTGCGTTTGCGAGCGTTGTAGACGTGTTACTTGTTGAGATGGAAATATTTTTTGAAGGTAGGGGTTTGGTTGCTGGCTCTTAATAAAACAAAAATAAATCTATTATTATTAAAACTTTTAAAAATCTAAAAACTCCTTGGGCCATTATTTGCCTTGATCAAAGAAATTATTTAATTATCTTTATATAATTCACAGAAAAAAAGAAAAATTGCTATTAAATATTGGAAGGTGTCTCTGTGTGAATTACTATTTATGCACCCTTAACCTTACATTACATATATGGACACATATAAAGGTGATAATTTACCTTCTGTCTTCGTTCCGATTAGAACTTTTGAATCTGAAGTCTGTGTTATTATACTGCCTGTCACCCCAAGTTCATTCTCAGGACTAACTTGAGTAATTGGCGACTGACTCATATCGAAATTCTTATATATATGTGTATATATATTGTATAAAAGTTAAAATTTATAATTTAAATTAAATCAATAACAACGCAAAGAATTCTAATCGTAGAGAATAAAAACATAAAAATTTGGTACAAAATAAACAAATAAATTAATTAATTGTATAGAGAACTAAATAAATACAATGTAAGAGAAAATAATATTTGAAAACTGTAAACTAACCAAAGTAAGAAAAATGAATACAGCCGCAGATGGGAAAGGTAAGAGAACCTAAGTTGGCCGTATGAACCGAAAATACGGAATGATGGTGTAAGGAAGAGATTATAGGAGACTCCGTAATGTTGGACAATTAATGAAGTGAAAGTTGATAAAGACAACTTAACAATGGTACTTGTGAGGGGATGAGGGAATACGCAATTACTACTTCAGTGCGATAGCGAACTTATCATAACCGAGTCTTTCGGCACGGAAAACGACCAGGAGTTTACTCTTTTTATAAAAATTTAAAAAGGACTAAGGAGTGTGATAGTTGGAAAATGCGAGCCCCTAAGTGAGTGTTTTGTTAGATGTGCAGCAAAGATGACAGAAAATCTACGATGGCGGTTTAAGATTGCCAATGTCAAACTCAACACCCTCAAGCGCAGGGTGATTGAGGTGTGACAAAGTAGATAAAGAACACGCACCTTTTAGTTAACTTGAAATTCTTGAGCGGGCGGAAAGAAAAGGCCGTGCAAAGGGGAAAGATACTTGAACCAGTTTAATTTCAAAGGGTTTTTTTTAGGTGAGTACGTCGCGCAAACAAAATTTGCGACAAGTTGCTAACCTGCACAACCATAATTTCTTAGATTTGAGATACTTCAGTGACTATTGGTCAATATTGAAGTAACTTAACACTTGTAAGTCACTGGAATACGTTACTTCAGAATTGTCACATCCTTTGTCTTATTTACATTTTGAAATATTAGTGTAATTAGTGTAAACATAAAAAATTTAGTTACACATAATTATTTAAAGGTAAGTATACCTGATAATGAAATGAATAAACTTGGATACAGTATAATAAATTTTACGAGTACAACTTATTAGACTGTCATTATATCATTATCCATTTTAGGAAGTGAAAAAATTATAAAACAATTCTAGGTAGAATTATTATTATAAATAAATTAATATAATATTAATATAACAAATATAAATATAATATTATATTAAAATAATTTTGGAACTAGGGTAATTATTATATTAATATAAATAGTAAATATTTAAATGGTAACATAAAAATAAAAAATTTCACCCTGGAGCCTCTACGAGAAAAAATAATAGGCAATGCTGGTAAATATTGTTTTTATGATAATAGATAGACACTTTGTATTAATCGTTTCCCCAAACAAAAAGGGTAACATTATGTCATAAAACATTTCTTTTTGAAATTAAAACTTGTTTAAAGTCAGGACCAGCAATCTTAAAATAGGATGTCCCGATGTTTCGTCTCATTGTCTCGTTATGGGATTATCGGGAGAAACTTTAGTTAAACGATTTACCAAGATTCATCAAGAAATATTAAAAGTTTTCTTAACAATAATTTATCGTTTTGCGAGATATAATAAAAGATAATTAATTATATACTGTATTTAAATATATATACCCATGATTTTTTGTGGTTGTTCATAAATTAATATCTTGTTGCTCTCAGTGGCTACGAGATTATATCAGCCACTTCAAGCAATAATGGATATTCCTCCAGATATTTTCATTTCATTGATACAATAAAGGTGTAGTTGTTAACAAAAAAAGATAATTCATAATTGATATAGTCATATAACATTTTTACGTGATATATGGATAATGTTAAGTACACATTCCAAAGGAATGCCCTCCAGGCATTTATAACTT
The DNA here is from genome assembly GCA_021464525.1 of Rhizophagus sp. LPA8_4_AMF. NCBI lineage: Eukaryota > Fungi > Glomeromycota > Glomeromycetes > Glomerales > Glomeraceae > Rhizophagus > Rhizophagus sp. LPA8_4_AMF. The sequence continues at coordinate 4,564 of JADRCO010001837.1, read as the reverse complement.
CTAATCCATTTCACTCGATGGACGTTATCTCATCTTTTTTTCGCCATCTTTTCATGTGTGTCCATGGTATACCAAATCACACAACACAATAATTAATTATTATTTAGTACAACAAAGATATTGAAAGGAAGAGGATATTTCTTGCTTCGAATAAATGTTCCAAAGGAAAAGTGTAGGGTTTCTTTTACAGTGACACTTCTATAAGTGCACGCATTATATAAATTCTTTTAAGTGCACGGTGGGCCTGGTCCCAACTTATAAGAGCTCTTAATATTTTACTCTCTATAAATGCACACCCTCTCTAAGTGCACATTCTACTATTTTTTGGGGGGTGCACTTAGAGAGGTGTCACTGTATTGTGTTTTATAATTGATATTTTAAAGGTTTGGAAATGAATTATATTTGGTTTTCCTGTCCCTTCCAGAAATACGAAAAGTAAAATGGTGCATACTTAAGCTGATCTATCTACATATATTCTATAGTCCGAGGCACGATACTGCATTCGAAAATATGCTTTATTGATGTACAACCGTGAAATTAAACCCACCGCTATTACAATTATACCCAAAGTTACCTCGAAGTTGCTCTCTCTAAGATATCAAACTTTTTTCACTAATGTTATCATAATGTGAGTTATTCCTAATTATGCATAACTATTCTTGAGATTTGAAATCGAGGTCCTCACAACTAAATATTAATTACTATTGTTACTCCCGACTGCTTTTTTACTTCCTTTCAAGTTATTATTTTTGCTGTATTGCAGTATCGTGTAACGATCCATGTTTCAAAGTCACGCAAATTCTCAGGAATGTTTTACCGGGAATGGAAGGAATGATAAAATATGCCCATTTTCATCAACGTTCTTAACTCTACATGTGTAATAAATTGCTCCAACATCTGACCCCCTATAATAGAAAACAGAGTCTTAGGCATAATATGATTGCCAGAAAACAAATTGTACAAAGAAATTTATGTTGTCGGCATTCCGTGCTCTAGTAAGGTCCTCAGGAATCAAACTCTGAAATCGTTTCTTAACAATTGCATAGCTACAGCAATATTCATACTTTAATTGAGTATTGTCGTCCAGGCTTCAATAATTTTAATAATTTCTCGCCAACGCTTCCTTAGGCTCGGAGAAAACTACAATGGGGGGAGTAAGTTGTATAACGTGAGAGTTACTGCGCTTTATTTTTCTTATAAAGGCCTGTCGTACTCCTGTCGTACGACCGAAAAATTGCGTAACAGTATACTCATGATAAATATGATAAATACTCATTTTATCATTAACCACTTCTTTCGCATAAATTTTTTACTGATAAAAATACTTCATTATACTATTTTTTTTTTTTAAATAAAAGTGTTTCCGCTTAAGTATATGAGCAAGCCATATATTTATTATTCCTTTAGTTGAAGTTGAAATGCCTATATCGTCAATGATCAAGAGTCTATCAGGAGTCTGTATATATATAATACCTTCAAACTTTCTTAAAGGCTCTCAAACCTTTACCCTTTCTCAAAAGCTAAAACTTGCACCTTCATGCAGAAAAATTGTCAAAATGATTACTTCATTAAACTGTTATATTCTAGATTGACTCTACTGACAAATATTTTCGATTTTTTTGGCAAAACTGTCCTCATCCATGAAAGATGAATATGATTGAAGACCTTAATATTTCACATCTCAAAGAGTATATCTTGTTTAAGAAAGAAAATAAATTTAGTAAATAAAGACTCTGATGACACGAATCTTTGGAATGTTAATGTCAGTGAAGTCTAACTTGTAGATGTAAAACTTGAGAATGACATTCAACGTATACTTAAAGGCTCGAAGATAAGTACAACGAAGAAGTTTAAAAATATACGTCATCACATTCCCCGCCGCTGACGCTGTTGGTAAGTGTTTCCCAATAATTTACTTCTCGAACAAGAACAATTTAAATGTGAGAGTTTTCGCCTTTACTAACATTTTTTTTTAATTTAATGTAACTGTGCCTAGAATAACCTTTCTCTCTGAACAACCATCAGGTGATCGCAACTTTTATCCGATCCCATTCCTAGCTGGTGGTCCCGACATTCCCCTTCCTTAGCTCATTTTGAACAGCTGCCCCTGAATCTATAATTATTGGTAAATTTATCCCTTTTATTGTTAAATCACACCTTAATGCTGTTGTTATTTCATTTTCTAATCTATTTATTTCCCCGATTGTGGTCAATCTCTTCTTTCCTCATGCGGTTTTGCGGGAGCTTGATATTAATCGCAACAAGGCTTCAAACCCCGGAGATAAAGATGTTGTACTATATTAGGAAATGCAGTTTTTTTTTGAACATTACCCTATGGAAATGGAACAGAGGCATCAGATTTTGACGTGAGAATTAGAGCAGTAGCTTTGATAGCTTTGAGGATCTTATTCAGTTATTTTTGTACATGGTAAAGGTTTAGAGAAGTGATTGGGCAAGAAAATGTAAGGTAGTTAACGTTGTCCCTTGCTTTAAATACGTAAGATATTGTATATAGTATTGTTGTTGAACATCAAAATTTAAAATTTGAAGATAATGAAGATCTACATGGGCGAATAAAAAGGTTTCCAAAAGATTTCTTGTCTTGTGTAAAATACTAGCTATCATGAAAATATTGCTTAAATTACAGTAAATTCTTTTAACAACTTGGAGGTCGTTTCAAATAAAATTTATTTACAACAATTGAAATATAGCTTAAATTAGAGAAATTAATTTCATTGCTTTATCCCATTAATTCAAATAAATTTATTACATATAATCGAACTTATTATATGCTTTCAAGGGATTATGTGAGTCCCTGTGTAATATTATTTTGCTATCTCTGAAAATATCCACTTTATATACAAAATTAATAGGGTATTGCTAAATATCATCAGTAGTGACCAGTAGTGAATTTATGATGTAATGCCGGCCAGTGATTTATTGGATTTTTAATTCTGGTCAAAAGTACATTATAATGCTAGTTTGGTGACAATTACCACTGGTGAGTTTTAGCAATTTTCAAATTATATGTAAAATAAGTGTTCTACTAATCAAAAAAATTGATTTAAAAACAAAAGATTAAAAATAAAGGAATAATACATCTGCTTTTCATTTTCTTTTGTTAGTTTGTCACTTGTGATAAAATTTACAGAATTATGTTTTAAATCTTACATAATGCATTTTAAATGTTATTTATTATACACTAATTCTTTTACCAATTCTATAATATAATAATTCATTCAATAAAATTTTCATAAATTGATAACAATTATTTTGATTATTATTTATAATTAACATATTTAAGAGATGATGAATACTGTTAATAAAATGAGCAAGTAAAAAATAAACTGTACCAGTATATTGCTAACAAACAACTGAGTGAATCCAATGATGATTTGTTTTAATATAAATTAGTTTCTTAAGTGCTTTGACTATGTAATTTACATAGCCTATATTTTCTTTAACAACTTCAAATTGCACCTTTCTAGTAAGAATTTGACAATACAGAAACATGCATAAAGGATTGTTGAAACATATTCACAACTAACTGCTTTGTTAATATTAACAATTGTTCCCATATTGTATAAGCCATTATTTTCAATAATCAACCTTATCCTTAAAGAGAGTTATGATATTAAATTAATTTTGTATTGCTTTACAAAAAAAATGAAGTAATAATTAATTATGCATTATGTACCTATCTTTGCTATCATCAATAGTATCACAACCCGTTATTATTATTTGTACACAGGTAAAGAATCCAATTCTGTTATCAAAAAATAATAGCAACTTTATTTGTTAGGTAGAATCTGTAACTAAATAGAGACAGCAGTTGGAAAATATTATATTAATTAAATCTAAAATATTTTTGTATTGTCCTATCATATAAATATTCCTGTTTTTATTTACTATCTTATTTTGTATTTCTTCAGAAATAATTCCTGAATCCAATTCATTCTATTTTATAGATATTATGCATCTGACAAACAAAAACAAGTAAAGTAATTGGTTAAAAAATATTAATAGAAAATAAAATAATAATAGAGAACATATATTTTTTTTTACAATATTAAAAACATATTAAAATTGATTATAGTATAAAAAGAGGTTAGATAGCATACTAATAAATAGTATTACTGTTTTTGATGAATGAAATCATTGATATATTTTCATCTCATTCTATAATAAATTAGTATTATTATATTTATCCTATTATATATAATATATGCTTATAATAGGTTAATTTATTTATTACAACTAGGTATTCTGAATATTCATTTTATTTTTAGGAACAAAAGGCACAAGTTTTATATATTTATTAACTTAATTTTAAATAATAAATATAAATAAAAAAAAATTATTTTTAAAAATTCTTATTTAACCCACATTCTTAAGTGAATTAAGTGAATTGTATTATAATCGTTTTAATATTAAAATAATTAGAGAAAATCATTTTTATGCTTAAAACCTAAATTTTCTGCTATACTTCAAGGAATAATCGTATTAATAATTTACCCCAGTATCACCGTCACTTTTCTACCCCCACGTGATTTTTTGTGGCGCA
>JADRCO010001836.1:0-16638 GCA_021464525.1 Rhizophagus sp. LPA8_4_AMF | reverse complement strand
AAGAGCAGTAGGCGTTCCTAAAGAAAAAAGAGAAAAGGAACGTTAACACGTTCCTAAATAAAAAAAAATGCCAAATTCCCCCTTTAAACCTACAATTCAATCTAAGAGGCCGAAGTCCAGGTCCAGGAGGCGTTTTCCTAAAGAAAAAAAGAGAAAAGGAACGTTGGTACGTTCCTAGAAATAAAGAAAAAAGCAAAATTCCCCCCTTGCGACCTACCATTCAAATTTCCAGTCTCCAAGAGGCCGAAGTCCAGGTCCAGGAGCGTCCCTAAAAATAAATAAACAAATAATAAGAGGTTTATTTAATTAAATAAACCAGTCTTTTTAAAAATCAGGGGAAGGGAAGGGATGAAGATGTTTTTTTTTTTAAAAAAAAATAAAAAATAAGAAATAAAGATTATCAACCGATCGGTAAATCGATTCGGCAAGTCATATGACTGATACCGAAACCAATCATCACGGTGAGACGGGAAGGTTGTATCTTTGGTTCTTCGTTTTTATAATAAATTTCTAATAGGAACCACAAATGGGAGAGCTCTCTGGGTCACTGTCAACATGTGCAGTATTAATACCCTTTTTATGCACGTCTTTTTTTGGAGTAAATGGGTGTATCGGAAGACTACCAGAGAGCTCAGACGCTCCCGAAAATGTATCATTATGCTCTTCTTGCATTTTACGAATTATTTCAGCTGTTTCCCGTAAACCACACTATGAATTGATGAGACAGATTAGCTAAAAGTAAAACGGTATAATAAAACATCAATTGAAGGTATTCAAGTACTTACTCTAAGGTCCCAAAGAACAACAGCAAAATCAAACAAATTTTTACGTTCTTCTTCAAAACAGATGGGTACTATAGCTTTATGTGATCTTTCGTACTGTAAGATACCACGAGCTGGATTGTGCATTCGCCATAATTCAATCCGATTATCTATGAAAAAGCAAAAAGATTAAATCAGCAACTTCCAGAAGCAACTTGACGTTAAATACCCACCAAAAGTATGCAATGAAAAGACCGTTATCTCTGAGAATGTTTTAATAGTTGCTCCTCGAAACCGTTCACCAATTTCTTCCAGCATGTAAAGATTTCCAATGGGAAGCTTACAACAGCCATCCCACGTGGCCCGAGAGATATCCTTGTGGCCATAACCTCCACTCATCTCTAGATGGCAAATTTCAATGAAGGATTTTTTCAACCGCACGTAAAAAACGCCATCAGCCTTTTGCTCAAAAGAGTTTAAACATTTTCGTCGCTTACGACAAGATTCAACCGACGACAAGACAATCTCTCCCCTTGAAAAAAAAAATCAAGTTTTGAGTGCACTTTCTAACAAAATGTCATTGTAAAGGCCGTATACTCACATATGATAATGTAAGCAATGTTCCAAACCAGAAAGGAGATTTTTCAGACAAGGATGGATAATATAGCCTCCATAGTCTGCTTCCGACGTGTTTGCCTGTTGCATGACGGAATTTTCCGGAAATACATCTCTGTGGCTATAGGAGCAATAAGGTTTTGTAAGTAGCAGACCATAATTGAAAAAATAACGGACCACCCAATTCATTTTTATTCCGAAGTTTCATACGCAGTCATACGCACACGTCATAATTGATCGGCATAATTCGGGCCAAACTATAATTCCGGCCAGAATTACAGGTTCCATTTTAGGAAATTACGTTACACAATGATCCAAAAAGGAATTTTTTAATCAATTTTTTATGGAATTGATCGACATTCCCGTGTGTTAATTCTGACCAAAATTATAACTTGGCCGGAATTACTGCCAATCAATTAAGACGTGCGTATGACTGCATATGAAACTTCGGAGTAAAAATGAACTGGGTAGCTGTAATATCTAAAGCAGATAATACTTGCAATAGAGATAAAATTTCTATAAAAAAAGTCGTAAAAGGATCTTGTAAAGGTGAATTCGGGCAAATTTTCTCCGCTTCTTCCAAAAGACATTTTCTATCTTCATCAGAAAGCTGTACTTTTTTGATTAGCTTGCTGAGCTTATCTAGAAATCCAGTGTCTTCATTGAGTTCGTCTCTTTTTATTTCTTCAATTTCGCATTTTAAGGATTCCATTGATTTCTGTTCATGATATTATGAATTAATCTCTCTTAGATAAAGAAATCAAGAAAACACTGAAAGAAGATTGCATACTAGTTTCAAAAGCCTGATGACAGGTTCTGGAGGATTAATAATACTTGGTCGCTTTGTAAATCTTTGGATTTCTGCATATTCTTCATCATCGCACCAATTTGGCTTGGAAACACCAAATCCACAACGAACAATATTCCAGACTTCTGGCCTAAAAGTTGAACAATTCGCATTAGCACAGCTGTAATCACTAATGCAATAATCGATTATAACTTACCTCAAAGGATGACCTCTCATGCGAGCAACTGCTTTTAACTCCTGAGAAATAACTAAACCGGACCTCAATGTCCACTTTTCCCATGTATCACGGTCAAAGGGACGTGGAAATGTAGTGGTTGAAGTAGTAAACTCTTCTTCTCTATCAGATTCCTGAAGCACCAGTTCTGGATCTACTTCTAACCCATCTTCATAATTCGCAAGACCACCACCAAGGATCACACTCTGGTGACCCATATAATTTGGGCAGTGGCTTGATCCCAACTGGGTCAAAAAACAAAGAGGCAAACTTCAGTAAGTTATTTATTACCACAACAGGGAATCACTCATAGTCTCACCTGCTTTTCTTCGTCTTCATCACTACACAACCTATGAGGTGACTTGGTACCATTTGTTACGCTAGTTAAAAAAGGATTATTAATGGCATCATCAATAATATTGATGTCATTAATATTACGGTCTTCCTCAAAGTTATCACTTCTTGATCGTGCATGTGGTACGCGAGTTCTACCTTGAGTTTTCATTTTTTTCTTCTTATTAGGGTTCTACAATAAATAGTATATGAAATTTGTGAATAAAAGTCCTTATCCTAAAGAAGACATAACCGATTCCTCTTTCAGAATCAATAGACATTAATCAAAGAACTTCAAAATGTGCACGCCGCAGCGACGAGACCCAGTACTCATGTCTGGACGCTCTTCTTCCCCGTGCTCGCATGGAGGGACAGGGTGTAGCACATCATGTTCGCTAACATTTCACGCAAATGTGCACGTCACAGCGATGAGACCCGGTACTCATGTCTGGACGCTCTTCTTCCCCGTGCTCAACGGAGGGACAGGGTGTAGCACATTTACTATGCTTGCTACAATATGTGCACGCCGCAGCGATGAGACCCGGTACCCATGTCTGGACGCTCTTCTTCCCCGTGCTCGCAGGGAGGGACAGGGTGTAGCACATCTTGTTCGATAGTAGTTTTCACGTTGAGAATGAGCAAAATACTAACCAGCAGCTCATGTTCCAACCTCGCAGCCTTTTCCCTCTCTCTTCGCGACTCCGAGTTCTCAATGACTATTCTTAATTCTTTAAGAAAATTATTATGCGAATCTCGTTTATTCGCGTCTGGATTTTCATTAAAATAATATCTATCCCAAGAGTCGATACTCCATCGCGTATAGGAGGTTTCCCAGTATCCTGAAATGGGTTTAAAAAAACGTTAGAATATTTATTATTATTAACAAGTAACGGACAACACTTACGACGGTGTTGGACTTTTGATAAGATCAATTCCAAAGACATTATCGAATAATTTTATAAGAAAAGTTACGACGTGATTAAATAATTTTAAGAGAAAATTACGACGTGATTAAATAATTTTAAGAGAAAGTTACGACGTGAGAAAATTACGACGCGACGTGATTAAATAATTTTAGAGAAAGTTATGACGTGAGAAATGATTAAAATATAAATAAGTTACCTTGAAGTTTTACTCAATTAATCAATCAAATAGAAACTCCGCCGTCATTTACCTTGAAAATGACAGCGGAGTTTGATGAGCTGCGTGATGATCAGCCAATAATTTTGTAACTCCGGAGGGAAACATTTTTTGCAGTTTCATCAAGATGATTTGCAAACTTACCGATTAAAGTTATAACTTTAACGATGAATTTTTGTTCCCCTGACAATAAAGAAGGATCAAGTTCAACCATGTGTGTTTCATTAGTGAGTAACATCTTCTTCACGACTTTTTTGGATATGTTGGGTGCGGATGACAATTTTGCACAAAACTGGTAATCTTAGACTTTTCGTGGCTAAAAGGAATTATAATGTTTATAATAAAATTTTTATAATATTGCACACAATACCACATTATCATACCTTCTATTCATCTTGTGCAACAATTTCATGTTTGTCCCTAAGGTGCGCAATGAGGTTTTCCGTTGAACTTTCAATATCCTTGTATTCTTGGCGCATCTTTACCATTTTCATCCAAGATTTTGCAAATTCGTATCTGGATTTTTTCGCTTATATTTATTCCTATCTTCATCTTCTTTAATATTAATATTGTATGTATATAGATGCATTTAAAAATGACAGCTCTCTATTTTATTATAATAAATTAAAATTTTACCTTTTCCTTTTGAAGGTACAAAGAAGGGAAGAGTTGTTTAAATATTGTTAGTGAACGAAAAGCCTCACGCGAAGTTGAACTTCCAGACGCCTGGTTTTGTTGTTCCGAGTAAAAATCTGCTATCTTAAAATTGGAATTTTCACCAGGATAATAATCAGAACTCTCTATAGAAAGAACTTAGAACAAATTTTTCTAAAAAAAAAATTAATAATAATAATGAATGCAAAAATTAATTTGAAAGGTCGCGGGAGAAAACATGATTATATATGTATAAAGGTAAGTGCAACGTGAAAATGTGCCTAAAAAACGAGCATAACATGTGAAATGCGAATTTTTTTTTTATTAATTACAAGTCGTTATAGCAAACAATATACTGTACACTTGATAATGTAAATGGATATAATATTATACCTAATCTAATTAACCTACTCTATGTATCGTACAGAAATTTTAATTATTCTTTATGTTAACTATTATTTTTTCTTATTTTATGAACTATTTCCCTATAAATATATCATTAGCTCTTCTCTTAAGTTACCTTCGACTGATAATTATTATTCTTTTTCTTGGATTCTATAATCTCCCCAAATACATGTCCTGTTTTTTTATCTTTATCTTGTCCTAGAAATACTTTATTACCTTTAGCTAAACCATTGTCTAGATCGTCTCTTTTCATGTTTAAAGGTACTGTACTCTCTTCTGGGATATCCTGAAACGTCGCTACGTCGTTAAACGCTTTTTCAGCTGTAGGAAAAAACTTTATCTTTTTTTTTTGATGATTACAATTCGGATGATCTGTAATCCTTATTCCGATGCATTTAAGAGTGCGGATCGTGTCACTTAGACTTAATGGTTTCCGTTTCCCAGTAAATTTAAGCACATAGATAATTAAAACCTCTAGAATTAATGATTAACTGATAAAGTAAATCCATTATTTAAACTTTATAGCTTAAAAAAAAGCTTTTAGTATAAATTTTTTTGCATATCAGAAAAATTCTAATTTATTTTGAGTATTAGATGATACAAATTGTACTAATAAATGGATCTTTTCACAATACTGTTTGATGACTTGACTACTGATAATAAACTTATTATATATTTGGACTTTATTTTCTTCAAAAGTTATTTGCTGTATGTCACTATTGACACAAATTGTAATAATAAAATATTCAAACTTTACTTATGAATATTTATTATTTATACATTATCAAGTTCACACAGTCTTCTTATTGCTTCTCCATTTTTTTGTATCAAAATTAAGAAGATTATTAATCAAAGCATTTATAACCATTTTTTTTTATTTTTGATGTAATTTAAGCATATTATAATTATTATATGCATGTAAATTAAATTATGAAGCTAATTTTTCCGAAATTTACATTGTCTTTTTATAAAGCAAGAATTTCTCAATTTCTTAATATTTTTATTAATAAACTTATTTGACAAAAAAATTTTTAGGAAAATTAACTACTAAATCATGAGTATTACTACTCTAAATTACTAGGCGCGACTCTAATTTTATAAAAAACGGATATGTAACGCTCAAAGAAATATCATTGACTATTTGTAATTAATTTACAAAATAATAAAAACTTTTCTATTTCCGTAGGACCATCCACTTCGAAAATTTGTACTACATCAGCTAAATTTAAACAATGGCATATATAAAATACGAAATGATTTATTTCAAGCGCATACTGCAGATACAATTACAGTCTCTGTTTCACACGCGATTTTTTGAAATTTTTCGCAGATCAATCCGTCAAATGTTGATTTCAAAAAAGTGTTTTATAAAGTGGAAATAATAAATAAATAAAGAAGATAAATGTGATTAGTTCTAGATAATAAAGTAAATACCAAACAACCAATTTTAAAATTTTTATCACACTTATTCCAGGATATTTCATCAATATATGTATACATATATAGCCACGAAATTAGAATTTAGAACAATTAATTTCTCTTTACGATAAATGAAATAAGAAAGATTTTCTCAAATCCATCAAATCCATCCCAAAAATAATAATAACTAGAATTGTAATTAATGCTAGATCTTTGCAAATGCTGTTGATGTCATATATCTAGATTTAAAATAACGCAGGCCATCTACTTTGGTTTGAAATCAATAAAATTAATTTTTGATAATTATAAAGTTTTATAATATATGAGAAAATATTTTTATTTAACATTTTTAACCTGTTGCGTTGCAACAGGATTAATGAACCTAACTCAATAATATAACAATTAAAAAATTGAGATCAAAATTTAGGTAAATTAGATATATTAGTGTTAATTATAAATAAATAAATACAGTGAAAACCGAATAATAAAGTAAGTAAAAATAATAATAAACTTTAAAAAACTGAAAAATATAATATTAAAAAAAATTGAAACCAATTAAAAATCATTTTTTTTTTAGTTTAAATAAAAAACCAATTAAAGAAATTTTTTTCGGTTTGAAAAAAAAAAATTCGGTCTATAAGAACCGGTTAATAAAAAAATAAATTTCCCATAAGAACCGAGACGATGCAATTGGCCGCAGCATGTCACAATTGTCACATCGTTATATAATGGCTTTTTATTATTATTATTTTTTTCAGTTCTTGGAAATTAAGAAATTTATTTTTAACAAATTACAAATGCCAAAATGAATTAGATAAGCCACAAAATCTCATGGATTTGTGCACATGACCATGATAGCCAATCGAATTAAGGAATAAATTGGCGCAGACACATCACGCATTTCATGTTGCACTAAACATCAAATTTTTTAGTTCCCATGAAATATATGTATTAACCATTAAATTAATATTGAACTGTGAAGAAAAATTTAGTAATATTAAACTTACAAAAGATACAAACTTTAAAAACTTAGCATACGAAAAATAAAAATACCAGCCGAAACTGTTAAACCCAATCTGGCTGAAATCTTGTAATTAATTCTTCGGTTTTCTTTTAACGTGAAGAAATTTGATATTATTTCTGCAAATTGATGAGAAATAATATTATGAATAAAAAAAATAATTAAATTTATTACGTGTATATATGTGTATGTCATATAAAGCGTAACCATGTAATAAGTTGTTTGTTTTAAAGAAGGCGAAGTTCAAGCACAACTTGTATCCACTTTTTCTTCCATATAGCCATTTTGAACTTGATTGGATCACCTCTCGTGTGAAAGCCTTAAAATTTAAGAGGGCAAATGATAATTAAATTAGCTTTGAATATTTGCTTTAATATAACCAAAAAAAAAAAATTTCAACAAAAACAAAATGAAAGGTAAGCACGAGATTTGTTTTATTTGTTCATTATAAATCTAATTCTTAATTTGAGGAGTCCACTATCTAATTTAATAAAAAGAAAAAAAATAATAAATATTAATAATGTTTAAATATATTATTATAACTCAGTGAACTGAAGAAAATAAATTTCTGTATCTTAAATAACAAATTTGAGTGAACGAAAAACATTTGTTTGAAAAACGGTTTATTACAATTATTTTTTATATTAACAATTATAACTATCATAATTATTTTCTTTCCTTTATATTTGAGTATAAAAATTCATAAATTAAAGAATTTCAATGTTTGTGCAAGTAGAAAAATAAATTTTAACAAAATAATCAAATCAGAAATGCATAATCTTGAGGTCAATGATGTAAATTTTATGTTAATTGTAGGGTGGCATTCATATTATAATTGTTCGTTTAACAAATTCATTATTATAAACTAATTTTCTTTTATCCTTCATTTTCGTTAGGGTATAATTTTGGTGATGTTTTCAAATGGCCAATCGGAAAATTCTTCGATGATTTAATATTGTGATTGTCAACTAAATTTTTTTTCTCCTTTTATATGAAGAATAACAGTGCATTGTAAATCACGTTTTAGAATCCATTTCAATATTGCGGAAAATAATGTTAAGCTAACTTCATGTAGATCTTTTATCAGAGATATGATTGATTTACCGTATAAAGTAAAGTAAATACTTCATAGTGTTACAAAATAATTTACTTTTACGCCCAATATTGATATCGCACATGTGGCGCAATTATCTAAGCATAATAAATGACCTTAAACTTGATTTTTAACCGGATTAATATTTGCACGTGTTACAAAGCCTAAAGTTACTTTATTAACATTACTAAAAATACCCGATTATTAGAAATTATAATATATAAGGAAATTTGCTTGGGGACTTGAATTAAAAAGTGGGGAGTCGGACAATTCCATATTTTATTCTTTTATTTTTGAAAAGCTTCTTTTTTTTTGCAATTTTTGGTTTTTTTCACATTTGACTATATTACCAATGTCCGTGAACGATTTTAGAAATCAAATCTTATCGAGTTCTGAAGAGCAAATAGTCGAAGTCAATCAAAGAGATTTGATTGATAAGATTTTGGCTCGGTAAGCACCCTTAGTTAAAATTGGATTTTCTTTTCGCTAATTTTAATTTTATTTTTTCGTCTTTTAATTTAGGTATTCTACCAAATATGTAATATACCGGGAGTTATTGCAAAATTCTGGTAATAATTTTATTTATTATTGATTTATAATATGATATATGATATTAATAATTATCGTTATTAAATAAAGATGATGCGGAATCAAAAAATATTCAAATTAAGTTTAAAACTGAAAAGAATACGAATAAAGTTAAACAAATTCTGTTCAAAAATGATGGATTCCATTTTAGACCCGAAGATTGGGAAAGGTTGAAAAAAATTGCCGAAGGAAATCCAGATGAGAAAAAAGTAAATTTGTCGAAAATTCTTGTTAAATTAAGTTAATTAACCAATCTAACTCTACTTTATGATGTATACAGATAGGGGCTTTTGGCGTAGGCTTCTACTCATTGTTTCAAGTTTGCGAAGACCCATTGTAAGTAATTTGAGTAGTATCGTTATGTGAACTATTAACTAATATTAATTTACGCTTAATTTAATAGTGTTTCATCCGGTGGAAAAGGAATGGGTTTCAAATGGAATGGAAACAAATTATATACACAGCAGGGAGAACGGAAAAATGAGGAATTGGCTGATAATTGGACAACGTTTTTATTTGATATGAGAGAACCTATAGAGGTGATTATTTATGCACGTATGTTATATTTAGTGCTTGAATCACTCATTATGTTAACCTTTTTTTCATTAATTAGTTGGAGGACGTTCAGGAATTCGCACAGTTCTTGGTCAATTCGCTGGTGTGCTTAAAATAATTTAAATAATATCGTATAATCACTAGCAATAATTTATTAATTTCTTTTTTCCATTTTAACAAGGGATTTACGGAAAATATTCAGGAAATATGTGTGTATTTTGACGACGAATTAGTAATACAACTATCAAAAGAAATAGGAGAGCCGAAATTTATGGAGATCGCACCCAAGTTCAATAGGGCTTCTCCACAAGAGTTGTTCTATCTTGCTTCGGTAAATGTTAGAGACGTTCAACTAAGCTTTAAGAAATTACTTGTTCCGACAGATATTGATACAGGAGAAAAATTTCATCCAATGACCCCAACACCTATATTTCTTAAAATTGCAAGTGGAAATTTGGATGTTAGAGCCGAACCTGAGTTTTCTTCGAAGATGAGACGGATTACAAAAAAAAAATTACCACATGAAACAACCATTCAAATGATTTATACTGGATTTGAAGAACATGGAAATTATGTTTCTCCAATCTTCAAGGACTTGCTTCCATATCCGGAACAAGGAAGGATATATATTGGTTTCCCTACTCATCAAACTACAGGATGTTGTTCTCACTTATCAGCTCGTGTAATTCCTACTGTACGTATATTTATCTTGATTATAAAAAAAAAAAATTACTTTCATTAATACTAGTATTTACATTATTTAGGTGGAACGAGAATCGATAGATTTAGTGGATATGACTTTAGCTAAATATAATAGCGAGATTCTATGTTTAGCGGGAACATTGTGTAGAATCTTGTATGAAGATGAAATGATTAAAATAAGTAGGAGTATTAATACTCAAGGTTTCGGATTGATTGAAGGATGGGCGGCGCGTGCTTTAACACACTTTACCTTTAATACAACTACACCAAATGGGCAAGTTGGGGAAATAACAGAGGCGCAATTTTTCAATTGTTCAGAAAAAAAATTGCTAATTCTTTCAAAAACTGGCATCTTTCCGATAACTGACGTTCGCATTCCTAACCCAGAAATGGCAGAGTTCATAAAGACCGTTCCACTTGTTCCAACGTTTATATTTGAACAATGTAAACCATTTTTTGAGAAAGCACAATCGATGAATCTTATAAGAGAATTGAATTTTCACGATGTTTTAATTGAATTGGAAAGTCGAAAATTTTCCGAAAATGAAATGATTGAACTTTTGAAATGGATGATTTCCTATTTGTCAAAAGGGTATACTGTTGATACATCAGAATTTGAACGGTTCAAGGAACTTGCACGTATTAATAATAGACCTTTGAATACATTTCGTTATTTTTTGAATCCAGGAATAATTCCGCCCAGTTTAGATGTTCCAGATTATGTATTGCCATATACTATTTCTAAAAATATAAATCGCCAAGGTCTTATAAAATTGTTTAGATGGTCAGAGTTATCTTTATTTAATTGGGCGAGGTTTATTGTTAACAAACCTAATTTGGAAACGGACGCCACATTTGCTGAAAAGGTTCATGAGACTTTAGCAAGGAATTTTAACAAAATTTCGAAAAATGACAAAAGAGTACTTCGTCAGTTGTTTGAGCGAAAGAGATGCATTCCAACTAAATCTGGAATGAGAATTCCCAGTGAGGCTTACTTTGAAAATGTAAATCTATTTCCTGACTTACCAACGATCGATTTTCAAAAACCTTTAAGTGTTAAGAATTTAATGGAGTATCTTGGCGTTCGTAAGGTAATCAGAAATTTCTTTAATAATTAAAAAAAATAAATAAATAAATAAATTTAAACTAAATTTTCAAACTTATTTATAGGTTGTTGAAATAAACCTCATTATTGATCGTCTTACTAATCATGAAGATTGCGATTATATGCAACTTATAAAATATCTTACTTCAAAGTCAAATGATCTCAAACAAAATGAAATAAATATGT
Source organism: Rhizophagus sp. LPA8_4_AMF (assembly GCA_021464525.1). NCBI lineage: Eukaryota > Fungi > Glomeromycota > Glomeromycetes > Glomerales > Glomeraceae > Rhizophagus > Rhizophagus sp. LPA8_4_AMF. The sequence goes on along the minus strand of JADRCO010001836.1, from coordinate 5,039 downwards.
TAAAGAGCAGAACAATCTGGCCGAAAGAAAATTCAGGTTCACAACAAATTCAACATTTCGTTATTAGTGATCTACATATACCTTTAGATCTTCATCGCGATCTTGGTTTACCGGTAATTGATTGGAGAGTAAGATGGGCTCGTAACACACCAGAAGGTACATACATTTACTATTATTTGATTTATTATGTACATTTTTTTTTTTAATTACAGATAACAAATAAATTAATAAACTTTTTTTAGAGAAATTTTTAATTGAGTTGGGTATACAACAATTTCCTACACTTACAAAAATTCTGGAACTGGCAGCACCTCCATCTGATTCTGAAATTCGCTACAAAGCTCTCAGATATTTTATTAATAATTTTGAAAGAATATATTCCAGAAATTATCGTGCAGCTGAAATAAACGTTGAATTTTTGCCTTGTCTGTATGATAATTATGCAAAACCTTTAGAGTGCTTTATTAATCCTGAATGCACGATAATGGGTTTCAAAGTTATAAATAGAGATTTGCAGTATCAAGTGGGAAAATTAGGTGTTCGTCAACATCCTTATCGTGAAGAGCTTTTAAGCGAGTTATGGCAGAATCCTCCACAAGATGAGATTAATGCAGAAAAAATTTTTGAATATTTGGCGACGCGACAAACAGATTTTAATCGTTCTGATTGGAATGGACTTGCTAATTTTGACTTTATTCCAATTCGAAATCAATCTAATGAAATTGTCCGTACCAGACCATGCAAATGTTTTTTTAAAGTTCAAGACGAGTACGTATTTATTTTCTCTTTGTTATCTTTTATCTTTAATTTAAAAAAAAATCAAAAAAAATCTTCTTTTTAGATTGAAAGTTTTCTTTTTACAAATTAATTTTGGAGAAAAGGCCAATAGATTTCTGCAAAGTTGTGGTGTTAAGGATGAACCATCTTCAATAGAATATGCTGAATTATTGATAAAATCGTCACATAAATTGTGGCAATTAATTGGTGTAGAAAAATATTTAGATATTTTGAGGAAAATCGCTAAGGACTTTAGTAGTTTTGGCAATATGGCCAGTAAAATAGGTTTAGTTTCAGGAATGAGAAAAGCATCAATTTTAGTTGCTATAACGAAAGAAAATAGAGAAATCAATTCTGAAATGAAAGAAGCCAATATTTATCGTTTAGGTACGGCCAAAAAAATTTATATAAATGATGATAAAATATATCAAGGAATATTTAATCCATTGACAGCTCCAGAAGAGGATAACTTAGAAGTTTTATATAAGGTATATAACTAAATCTTTTTATTATAATTATACGAATGACATGCATTAATTTATAGAATTTTTCTTATTTAGGGATTAGGATGTAAATCATTACGCGATTCTGTAAAAGAAGCTTCAATTCCAAAAGGCAGTATCCGAGTAACCGATAATTCTAAAAAATTTCAAGAGATAATTATAGAAAGAGCAAGTTTATTTTATTTTAAATGTCCTAAAGATGATATTAAAAGTGATGATGAGTGGCTTAAAAAATTAAAAGTTAAAGAGATTGATTATATAGAAACAAACTATACATTAGGAAATACTAAAAAGACTAGGAAAAATAATACTAGCATCCTTCGAGATGATAATGGAATGGATTCTTGGACTCTTTATATAACGTTTAATTCGACTTCGCTTGATATTTCAAAACATATAGCCAGAAATATTTACAAATCACATGAGTGGAAGAGTATCTTTGCTGTTAACACGCTTTTAACTGCGTCTTTACTAGATTTAAAAGAAATGGGATACCCAGTTGATCGTATATTACAACAACAACATAGTTCAGCTGCTGATCAAATAAATACGAAACAAGAAAACGGAAAAACTATTTCCAATGTTAAACCTTCAATAGATAATAATTCTATGCCCTTTCAATCTCAAACCAATCAATTATTTCCAGGGCAAGGAATATATGCAAATGCTAGTACATCAAACTCTAATAGTTATACGAATAAGAAACCAATTAATATTACAAATAAAGATCACGTCACTTTAACAAATAGAGAATCGGTTAATATAACGAATAGGGGACCAGTTAAAATAACGAATAAGGGACCAGTTACTATAACTAATAGGGAATCAGTTACTGTAGCTAATATAGAACTAGTTAATATAACAAATGAGCGTTCAATTAATATAACAAACGAAAAATCAGTCGACATAAAAAATAGAGAACCAATTCCTATAACTTCTGAAACTACTCGCACTCTGCAAAAGTTTTTACAAGATGCAATAAAAACTTTTTATTCTGATCCAAAAGGTATTACTAATAATCAAGCTAACACAAAGGACATCATAAAAGCTTGTAATTTCGACAGGGGTAGTATCATTAATCATCAAGATAGTATTAAAATTGTCCATGAAAACCAAATGAATTATTGTAACACTGTAACAAGTATGTAATAATATACTATTTTATTATTTTACCAAAACTCTATTTTAATTTTTTTTTTATTTTTCAGATTTATATTGTGCTAATACCATCAAAGGAGTCGAACTTCATATTTCTGACGATTCAGTTTTGTCTCAGGCGCTCAATGAATCTTTAAACCAATTTATTGATATGCTGATAAGTCTTGCAGATGTTTTTGAACTAGCTCCAAAAGATATTCACGTATTTTATGATGAGACTTCAAATTCAATTGCGTTCAATAGTAATAGTGAATTATTTTTCAATTTAAAGTTTTATTGTGAATTACATGAAGAAGAATGTAAAAATAAACCTACAATTAGTGCTATGACTTATTGGTTTATGATGTTTTGTCATGAATTAACACATAATTTTATTCAGCATCATAATTCTGAACATGAAGTAAGTATTGTAATATTATTTTTAATAATATAATTCATATATATATATATATATCTAATTTTATTTTATTTTATTTTTCGATAGTACTACTTTTTATTATATGCTGAAATTTATATGCCAAATTTCTTAGAAATATTGAAAAGATGCGAAATTTTTTATTAAAAATGGTAAAATGAAGGTAAAATGACAAGATAACAATGTAGAACGGGATTTATACTGTAAGCTACGTACAGTATATATGTTAGTTTTTTTTTTTGTTTTTTTTTTATGTTGTTTATATCATAATTATATATATTTGTTCTCGAATTTAAAATCTAATAAATATCAAATAGTGAATTATTTTCTTATCAATTGATCATGTAATATAATGTTTATTAAATAGAAAAGATCTCGCTATAAAATTATTGTTAATGTTTTGTTTGTTAATATAAGAAATCAAGAAGGGGATGGGGATGAAGTCTCTCGCCATGTATCCCTAGTTGTTTATCTTAAATGAAGATACGCAAGATATTTTTTCTGTTACTATCACATTACTTATCCACTTCTCCGAAGTGGTAGTAACGGTAATAAACAAGCCGTGAATTGAATTCCTCTTTTAATCACAAATTTCATGAGTTGACGGTTCTAACTAAGAAATATTACATTGTACAGTATTTATAAAATATAATAAGAATTCACATGCACGTACTATGTGTAAATAAATCATTGTATTAAGAAAGTAGTAAATAGATATAACATTAATTTATTATGAAAATACAATATCAGTTGTACGTAATTTATTCCTTGTTCAACTTTCTCTTTTTTACCAGTTTTTGTTTCTTTGATTTCCCTCAACTTGAGTAAAACGAGTTAAAAATTCTCAAGTTAATGCCATAGCGCAGACCAAGATTGTTTATAATTTTGGCCAACTTCGCACTAAATTTTCCTCTAACGGTAATGCAGGCTGACATTACAATAGTACTGGTTACTGGCCAACATTACCGATCACATGAACTAAAATCAAAAACGGGTCTTGATATTATTAATGCATATACCAAAAAAGCCGTGTAACTGCAAACCAATCTTCATAATATTTTCCACTATCCTTTCTGAATCTTAGATTTGAATAAATATATATTCTGAATTTGATGCAATGAATCCTCTGGACTACTCTGAAATTTTTTAAAAAATCATTATATCAAAATTTATATAATGATATCGACCGATTATAAAAGTCTTATCGCTATCATAACTTGAATAATAATTGGTTAACAAATATATGTAATTGGTTAACCATTTAACCTTAATCAATTTCAACCTTCATTAATATAATTCATATGCATGTTTAAAGTATAAAACAAAAAAAAAAAATGGTAAAAAAGCTTTAATAAATGAACAACTTATAATAGAATTAAGGTGAGTTTCTTTGGGAGATAATGGCACTTCATTAGACTTGTTACTTTTTTTACCATCTTTTTTATTTTCTAGGGTTGAGATACTTGGATACTTTGAAATGGACTTGCAGGTAAATTTCTTGAGATAAGTAATGGAACTTCATTAGAAACTTTTTCTAGGTTTGGAGGAATAATCATGTGCTGTTGACTTTTTTATTTTATTTTTAACTTTATTTTTCAGTTTGGAAAACTTGGAATTTACATTTTTTATTTATTTATTTTTTCTGCATTTTCGTGTGAATTAATCAATTTATAAAACTAGTATTGTAAATTTTAGAATGAATTTGACTCTTATATTTAAAACTTGGTAATAAGTTAAGTGAAAATAATTAATTAATAAATAAAAATAAAAAAAAAGAAAAATTTTAGAATAAGATTAATTGTGGGTTTTGAATTTTTCTTTAATCGGTCGGTGTGTTGATCTCTATCGTTTCGTTAATTTAAAAATTTTTTGTTCGATGATTAAAAAGAATTTAAAATTCAATTTTATTATATTCCAACGTTCTTAATATTAATATTTAATTTGATTTAAATTAATATTACAATACTAGTATAATTTAGGGTTGGTCTCCGTAATAGTTGTAACCAGTTGTAAAGGTTGTACGTATTTGCCGTAAAGGTTGCAACCTTGTGCTGTAATCACGTGACTTATATAAAACAATTGATTGTCAAGAAAATTTCCTTTTTTGGAATTCAGTGTAACCTTGTGTAACCCGTCTCTTAGATTTTATTGGGGAACAAAATTTCCTTTTTTGGAAATTAGTGTAA
>JADRCO010001835.1:0-15000 GCA_021464525.1 Rhizophagus sp. LPA8_4_AMF | reverse complement strand
AATTGTTAACTCAATAATTGATTTATCGAGATTTAAACTTAGTACAATAGCAAATAATTTAACCAACCTTCTAGAAACAATATCTAAGGTACGTTGAATATCTTTTTTTATTGTTGATGAAAAATTGATTAAAAGTTAACCAATTGATTATATATGCATGACAATGATCAAGTTTTAATATAATAAATAATAAATTTATTTATTTATCTAATTATTTATTGGATCAATACTTTATTTTTTTTTTTTTCTATTAGTCTTCAGCGATGATGTTGGAAGAATTTGTACCTTTCGAAGTATTACAGTCTCAATTATTTATCCTAAAAATTTTATCAGCATGTATGACAAGTCACTGGAAATACTATCGAACCATGAAAAGGGAAAAGGAGTTGGAGCAGCAACTACAATCTAGCGATGATACTTCATCAATATCAACACTTGTAAATCAAAATCAGCAAAATCAAAATCAGCAAAATCAAAATCAGCAAAATCAAAATTATCAAAATCAAAATTATCAAAATCAATATTATCAAAATCAACAAGGTCAGTCAAGTCAGTCAAATCATAGTAAGCAATTTAAATTACCCAGATCATGGGATGATCCTCCACCATTAGAAGATTCACTTGCAAAATACATTTTGAGTGTATTATCTCGGTTTCTACATCAAATGGCGAGTCAGGAAGATAATGCTACTGGCCAACCACCAAATGGAAATCCTGCAGGTCCTGGTTCACCTAATAACTTCCCTGCTACATCACAAGGATCATCTGCTACATTTGAAATAATAAATGACATTTATAGGAACGCTGGCCGTGTTATATTCTATATTAGTGCTTCTAATTGGAATGTTGTTTTTTCAAGAATAAGGAATCGCATTGGCTATTTGACATCTACAAATGATGAATGGCCAGAGACGTCAGAATTGAAACTATTAGAATGTTCAGATTTAAACTCTAAACGCTTGTCAATGGTTCTTCAAGGTTTGTAAATTAAATTTATTTATTAATTTCAAAGATTTTAAGATTTTTAGTTATAAGGTCTTGAATATTAAATATTTTTTTTGAAAAAAAATTTTATAGAACTATGTAGTTCTTTTTTACATCTTAAACGGTCAGCACAAACTATGATGGCGAATGTTTTACGTAAAGCTATATGGAATTGGATTGAAGTCTTTCCAGCGGAATTTGTGACTTTATGTCAAGAACAAAAACGATTAGAAGGAGGAGCTGAAATATTATTTGATTATTGCAGTTCTTTAGCCGAAAGTAACCCTAAGAAGAAGTCCGTTTTTTGGCCATTACAGACTATGTTGTTAATTTTGTGCCCTGATATATTGTTTAATGCGTCAATGTCAGATGTATCAAATTCAATGTCCAAAAAGGTAAAGAAAAAAATATAATTACTATTTTGACGAATATTATTAATATTTGCATCACTAATAATGGGTTTACCAATATTTTTAGGTTGCATTCCTTGACTCATTAAAACAGTCACTGAGAAGGTCAAAATTAGCTGAAGTTGCCGCAGTATGTTATGTCGATATTTGTAAAGCATCAACTTATGTAGCAAAGAGTGATACATCGGTTTTACTTCAAATTGTTCCTGATATTGAAAATGATCTTAAAGTAAGATTTTTGAATCTTATTTGAAAACATGCTTTTCTTGATTATTTATACTTACTTTTATATTTATAACAATAGGCAAAATTGTTCGATCCTAATAAACCGTTTATGACCGAATCACAAATTGATCAAAAACTTATGACAGATTGTTTAACGGCCTTATTCAGATTAAATCAAGATACATTGGAATCATTAATTCCAATTTGTCTGAGCGAAAATGCACCTAATGCTTTCAAATTAGTATTGGTTAAAAGTTGTTATGCGATAGCTTCAGAAGTAAGAGCTAATTTAAGTTGATACTCAATTGAAAAAAAAATTTTTATTAGATTCAAATACATTTTTTAATTTGTAGGAAACTCGATTTCCTTGGAATCCTAGTTTAGCATCTGTATATTCGGTTCTTGCCGTGCCACTTCGGCAATTGTTACATCAATACATTAGCTCTAAGGATAAATCTAATGACTCTAGGAAAAGAAGATACAAACCGGATGAATTAAACGAAAAAACGGAAATTATTCTAAATATTATCAAGCTTTATAAATCTGATCCTATGCTTGCGCTTGCTGTAAGTTTATATGAAATTTTTTTTTTTTTTATTAACAAGTTTATTTATTTTTCTCATATTTTCTTAATTGCGACGCACAGTATTATGATCCTAATCAATGCCCAGAAGAAATTCGACAAGTTATTTGTGGCATAGCATTATGTGTAAATGATAATTCAATTAGATCTATTGCGGCGGATACTTTGTTGGAACTTCATAATTTAGAATATATTGAAAGATGGGGTCCTGAAGATAAGATAATGTCTAGCTTTTGGTCAATAAGGTGTGTTGATATGAAATAATTAATATTATGTTACTCTTATTAAATCTTGAATTTTTTATTGTTAGTTCTCAAGTGATGTTAGCTATTGCAAGACAAATTCTTGATTATAAAGAACGTGAAGAAAGTACGAAACATTTACTTGACCTTTTACTTCAATTATTTATTCGTCGCAATCAATTCTTGAAAAAACACAAGGTAAAATTGCTTTTGTGATTTTTATTTTAATAGAATTTCTTTTTTTAAAAAAAAAATGTTTATTCCTACATTTAATAGGATGAATCAACAGTTGGAATTAATGCACCTGAACGATTTAGCTGCAATGTGGTTCTTGAAATTGCTTTACTGGTTTTATTATGCTCTCCCGATCCAGATATTTGTTCAATGTCATTAAACTGTTTTGGACATTTTTGTCAAGAAGTTCAATTTACCACAGAACTTGTACCTGATGAGATGGATGTTCAGACTGCTCCTCCAATTATCGAAAATATGGAAATCTATTTAGAGTTGTCAGCTTCACCTTATGTAGTTTTAGGTAAGATAATATAAAATCATTTCTCTTCCTCTCTTTTTTTTAAAAAAATATCATATATATATATATATATATATAATTTTATTACAGGTCGTATGGCACAACAAAAGCGTATTCGCAAATTATTGCGACTAATGAAAGTGGCAACGCCTGGTAATCTCGCGTCATGGGAAGAAGCATATAAACGTTGGAAGAATCTTACTCAATTAATTGCTCGTCCTTCTGATGAACAAGCGATAGAATCTAACAAGATAAAAGGAATGCCGTGGAATAATCCTGGTAAAGTTGGTAATAATGTTGCGATTGTTCCGGAGGTAATATATATTTATATTAAAGAATATTTTCGTTCAATAATTGTTATAATTAAAATTTTTTCTATTTAGGCACAAAATACCGAATGGCTTAATTATACTGGCTTTCTATCATCGTTGGGGGGAGTTTGTGTCAATGAACGTCCAAATGAATCTTTAGTAAATGAACATTCAGACAATAGGAATAATATACCTCAGGGGTCAAATTACCATTTAATGGTAGAAAAATATGTACATGAAATGGTGGATTTGTTAGTATGTGATTCAGCATATGTTCGAGAAAGTGTTAGAGAAACACTTGGAAATGAATTGAATACAAGACTATACGTTATTTTATTTAAATATCTTGAATCGATAGTATCACGATTTTTTGATCCAGATGGTGAGGCAACTCCAACCGAAAGATATACACTATTTGTAGAGCAAGCAATTTCCGTTTTAAAACTTATCTTAGAGCGTATTCAAGACGCATCAGAAAATTTGTACACTGTTGACCTCGGGGGTCTTGTTCTCTCTTTTGCCCGTTATCTGAATAAGCTTGGTTCTGGTCAAGTCGCATTACGAATTAAAAAACGAATGTGTCAACTTGCTGAGATCTTAATGCATAAAAAAGATTATGTCACTCTTCGACAAGAAATTAAATTAAGAAACAGGCTTTTAGAAATTTTTATTGAATGGACTTCAGATTTTACAATGGTACATCCAAATTTCATTTTTTTTTAAAACCAAAAAAAAACATATACTTGATTGTTTCTAATTTTAATTTATACGTATTTAAAAGAAAGCGGATAGTCAAGGAAACAGTGAAACATCAACAAACAAAAGTGAAAAATTGCACCGTGATTTGGATCAAACTTGTTTAAAGACAGTAGTTGCTCTTCTTCATCAATTACCATTACAGCCCTCTGATGCTGTACATGAATCGGATCTAAGTGGAGTTAAATCACGTTTATTTTATAAATATTTTTCATTTTTCATCAAATTACTGAACCGATGTCGTATTCTTGAGGTGGAAAATTTTTGCATTTAAACAATAATAATGTTATTGTTCATAAAAGACATTTTAATTAATATTATTTATATTACTAGGCTATTGATAGCGGTACTCATTCTGCGAAAAATAATCAAGATTTGCAAATGTTATTATCAAAGGTAAATTAGATCGTTTTCTTTTGATTTTATTTCTTAATTCACTAGTAATTTTTGTTTATTATTCAATGTAGTCTAAAGAGTACGTCAAGGATTTGGGTCCCTTGAAAGATTACACAATTTTGGCATTGAGTAATTTACTCAGTGCAAATGTTGATTCCGGTTTAAAATATTCATTGTCCATGGGATATCATGAAGACACCAAGACGAGAACGGCATTTATGCAGGTTCTTACAAATATCTTGAATCAAGGAACCGAATTTGAGGGTCTCGCAGAAAATGCAATGAAAGATCGATATGAAAAACTTGTTGAGGTATTTGATGATGAATGTTAAATTAAATAAAAAATTTTTTATATTATTTCTTCATATTTATTATCATATATATTATTTTTATTCAGTTGGTCACCGAGTCTGATCTCAATATTGCATTATCATTATGTGAAGTCTGTCCAGTTTCTGATATCGATATAGTCTCTAAAACTCTTTTAGCAGTTTTTGACTCTCGAAATAAAACAATGCCCTTATTAAAAGCGATTATCGAAAAAGAAGTTATTAACACAGGTATAAATTATATTTCACTTGATTTCTATTTATATATTGAATTACTTTTATTAACTACAAGACATTTCACATTATAATAGAATATGAGTCTGATTTATTCCGACGTAATTGTATGGCAACTCGTATGTTGGCTTCATTTGCAAAAACACATGGGACAGAATATTTACGTGAAACTTTACAACCTTTGTTAAATGATCTTCTATCTAAGCCAAGTGATTTCAGTTGCGAACTTAATCCTGACAATCTTCTTCCCGGGGAAGATGTAAATAAAAATTTACAAAATTTGAAGGCCACAGCACAAGCATTCTTGGATACTATCTGTGCTTCTGGTCCAAATATGCCAAGGTATAATATGACTTAAATGCGTATTTTATTTTATTTCGTTTATTTATATTACTTTTTTGATCAACAATTGAGCTGATCTTTTTTTTTTTTAAAAAAAAAAGAACATTTCGAGAAGTATGTCATTACATTGGTAGTGCCGTCGAAGAAAAATACAAGCGAGCAAAATGTGTTACAGTTGGAGCATTTGTTTTCCTGCGTTTCTTCAATCCGGCTATAGTGTCACCGGATAGTGATAATATATGCAAGCCAATTGAAAATGTTAAAATCCGAAGAGCATTGTTATTAATAACCAAGGTTATTCAAAACCTCGCAAATAATGTTCTTTTCGGTGCAAAAGAACCTTTTATGATTGTTTTAAATGAGTTTTTAAATAACAATATTGTCAAAGTAACAACTTTCCTGGAAGAAATCTCTGTAAGTGTTGTAATCATTTTGATCTAATTTATAAAAAGGAAAGATAAAAAGATAATTAAACTCTTTAATTTATTTTTAAATCAGAAATTGCCTTACATACCTCCGTTTGCAGATGTACAATCGGGAGATAATAATATCGTACGTAGATTAGAAGATTCTGAACGAAAAAATCTTCATAGACATCTTGTTGAATATCAAGAAAAGATGGCGAAAGATCTTCAGACACGTAGAGTTAAATCAATAAACCCAGCTGCACCCGCTAATGTTATGCTTGATCAGGCTCAAGCAAGTAAAAAGGCTTGGGATACGATTTCTAAACTTCTTGCGCAACTTGGTCCACCTACAGAAAGTCAAAAGAAAGAATTCCTGAATATTAGGAATAACCATTTTGAAACAAATCACCAACTCTTTAAAGAATTTATGAATCGAAATAAATTTCGTAATCTTGAATCTATAGTACACAAAGGAGTGTTTTATGAGGGCGGGTCTTCAAAGGTTAATATTAAGCATAATTAAATATATAAGCATAGCAATAATTTTTTATATTCATTATTTTGATTTTGGTCTTAAATTTAACAATTTACACAAATTATAGGAAAGACATCGTGTCTTTTATTTTATATTACGAAGACTTGATGTAGAAGCCACAGATATGGAACTCTTGATGTATCATGTTCTTAATGTAAGTATTTGATTTAGTTCTAATTAATGATGTCATTTCCTTTATGTGAATCAAACCTAATTGAAAAATATTTTTAAAACTATATAGACAATTGAACCATATATGGGACAACCATATGAACTTTTAGTGGATGTAACGATGTTTGGAGCAGCAAATGAAATACAGTTACAATGGGCTCAACAATTTATGCATATTCTTCCATTTGATGCTATGGAAAACCTTAGTGCCCTATATTTTTACAATACGAACACTGCTTTCAAGAAATTCACCAAAAAAATATTATTAGCCCGACTTTTTTCAAGTAAAATTACTAGGAGAACGATATTCTTATGCAACTTGAATGAATTACATGAATATATTTCTTCACCTGAAGTTCGATTACCGAAGTCGACAAGTATGTATTATATTCTTTATTATTTAATTTAATGCGTAAAACTTTACTCACATCATTTATGATTTAAAATTGGTTTATAGCACAATTAGATACAGATCCAAATGTGGTATTTACTCCAATAACAAGAATTTCACATTATAGAATGCAAGTACCTGTTATAATGAAAATTAGCCACGAGACTATACAAGTTTTGACGGTAAATTACTTATAAATCATATTTGTATATATATACATTTTTATTGTTTCAATTATTAATATAAATTTATTTATTTGTTTTTTAAGACAAAAAGACAAGACTTATTTAATGGATTGAGCTGTCAATTAAATGATGTATTTCATATTTCCGAAATCGAAGACATTGCCCCATCCTCACATAAAAGCGATGATAATGAATTCATCATTAAACAAGATCGGGGTAGACCTCCTTTATCATTTACCAGCCCAAGAAGAGATTCTATTATGCAAGCTATTCGTGCTTCCAAAGCAAGGTATCAGATAGCGAAACCAACAAACATAACTGAAAGAGTAATAAGGCCAAGCGATGTTCCAGGAACATTATTAAATATGGCCCTTTTGAATATTGGTAGCGATGATCCTAACTTGAGATTGGCTGCTTACAATTTACTTGTAGCTTTAAGCCTTATATTTAACTTTGATGTGGGTGGCCAGCTATTAGGAGCGAAAGGTTAGTGGTATTATCCAAATTCATTATAATTTATTGTTAAATTATCTATTCTGAACCTGGATTATTTTGTAGGATTATGTATACCAGCAAACAATACATCATTCGTTGTTGGATTAAGCGAAAGACTTGCGAGTTTAGTTCCTCAACTTACTCCAGATTTCTTGTGCGAATTCTTTGTTGGATTTGACAAATCTAGTACCCCTTTGAAACATTTATGCCTTCAGTATATGGCGCCGTGGTTAAATAATTTGGCACAATTCACTAAGAGTGGAGCAGATGGCACCAAAAACGTTGATAAAACGCGGGAGATTATAAAGAACTTAATTGAACTGACAACGAAAGAAACTGAAGTATGAATTGAATTTCATATTTTTTTATTAATAACTTAGCAAACCCACTTTTTATTAACTTTTTTGCTTTTTTTAGATGTATACCGCAGTTCAGTCAAAGATATGGAGTACCTTAGGAAAAGTTGATGAAATTACAAATATAATAATTGATGAATTCGTTCAATATGCTGTTGACCATGGTATAAGTTCACCCCAATCTGAAATAGTTGCAAATACCATTGTGACTTTATCATCGGTTAACATTCGAGGAAAAATAATTGCAAAATTAAGAAAAGTATGTATTTTTGTAATTTTAATTATATCAATTGTTTATTATCTTGGCACTAATCAATTTTGTTTCTTTCAGGTAATCGCAAGAACATCATTAAAAGCTACTAGAACTCTCACAGATAATCCAGCATGGCCAGAGATTGCCGTTTTGATACGGTTCAATTTAATGTTGTCGTTTAACAGTCGTAATGTACAGCTATATTTGCCGGAATTATTTTATGTCATTTCAATACTAGTAGCTACTGGACCTCCACTAATTCGGGCTTCTATCCATGGTCTTATTGTAAATTTGGTGCAATCTCTTTGCACATCAATGCCTTTAAATGAAATTAATGTTAAGAGATTAACATTGTTGTTAACAGAATTATCTGAACCAAATTTCCGTTACTTTTTTGGCTTGAATAATGTTCCTGGTAACGCATTTGTTATATCATCCGAATCCACACATGATTTGCCGGATACGATGCCACTGGCTTCTTTGGAAAAAATTGTTCAAGCATTGCTAGAAGTTATGGTTTGTGGCGCTGGTTCAGTCGGTAAGTTTATTAATAAATTCTTAAAAAGTTTGATATCCATCATCCGCGGATACAGACCGGGTATTCGCCATCCGCGGATACTGGTAGACTGACGGAAAATATCTGCGGGATTGTAACATTAGTTTATAGAAAAAAAGTTTATTTATTATACATTTATTTATTATTCATTTATTTTTTTTAGATATGTCAAACACATGGAGAGCTAGATGGATGGGGCTTGTTGCAAGTACAGCTTTTCAACATAATCCAGCAGTACAACCAAGGGCATTCGTGACACTTGGTTGTCTTGCGCGTGAAGAAGTTGACGATGATTTGTTATACCAAATATTAGTTGCTTTAAGAGGAGCTTTGTCGATGTTTACCGAAAATGATTGTTCACTTATTATTAGTATTGTAATGTGTCTTACGAACATTGTAGAAAACTTACCCGCTGACTGCCGATACCTGCAATCGTTGTTCTGGTTAGCGATGGCACTCGTTCAAATAAGTCATATTCCTGTATTCCCAAGTGCAATTAATTTATTAAATGTAGTACTAAAAGCATTAGATGTCAACGGTTTCTTTGCAGAAGAGGATATTGCAACAGTTCTTTTAAGAGCTCGTGTCCCTCTGGAACCTATAGCGATAAATATGGATAGAGAAGCAGGTATCAACTACGAACATTTCTCATTTGCAGTTTCAGCAACACTATTAAAGGGATTAAAAAATCCTGTCACAAAAACTGGAACGAAAGACGTCTTGAATGCATTTTTGGACATTGCATCTAAGGGTATTACTAGAGACCAACCCCATAGTTTAATAGATTCTAGTATGTTAGGATACTTAGCCGCATTGTTACCAGTCTCGGCTAAAAATGCAGATATGAAAGAATTACTTTGGGTTTGTGGAATTGTTGATTCCGAAGTTGATAATTCAGAATTAGGAACGACATACTATAAAATTTTTGAAAAACTTGATATACCAGATAATCAAACTGCTTTACTTTTGATTTCATTGATGGTTGCTATGTTACAAACTGCGGAACATGAGCCTGAAAGATTATTCTTATACGGTTTCTTAGCAGAAGCTGCTTCAGCTTTACCTGAAGTATTTGCTTTAGTGTATGTTTTTTTAAAAATTTTTTTCTCATGTTTATATTATTTATTTGATATTAATCCCTAACCAAATAAATTTTTATTGATTAACAATAGATATGACTCTTTACTACCCAAGATGACGCAAATAATTAATAACAGTGAAACTATCCCGATCCTTGATTCCGTTCAATCGATTCTATATACTGTGATTTCTTCCGATCTATCGTCTGGCAGAAGTGCAGTCCGACCAAATCAATTAAATCAAATGCCTTCATATCTTGAGGAGATAGGATTTACAAATTTAATGGATTGTGGATCATTCCTAACTGTTACCAAAGAAAAAATGAAAACAAATGCATCGCTAGCAAGTGAATTGGTGAATAAAATAATAAGTGGATGAATTATTGTAATTTTCTGGGAAAAAAATTAAGGTTATTAGGTGAATTTGGCAGTTATTTAAGAATCATTAAAAAAAAACAATTATCCAAAAAAAAAGAAATAATTTATTATTAAAAATTAGATTACTTTATTTATTTGTTTTTATTTTTTATTTTTATTATTTAATTTTATTTTATTTTTTTTTTTTACATATTAACAACGAATTTGTTCAAAGAATTGAACATTAATAAATGTGAATAAATGTATTTAATATATTAATTAAATAAATGTGAATTGTTAAGACCTCATTCATGTTATACTGTTATTATTTCGATCAACCGTTCATAGACTCCATAAATTCAGAAATTGAAATAATAATAATCAAAAAATACTTCCCGCAAAAGCATGACAGAGATTTTGTGATGTGAATTATCAGAACATGCTATCCATCCTCCTTACGAATGCCAGATTCTAACTATTTAGGAGCTCCGTACGAAAAATAGCTTGTAAATCAGAATGTCTGGTGCTGAAGAACTTAATGATCCAAGGAAAGCGGCCTGTTTGCGAAACGGTTGAATTCGGCGAGTATTCGGGTCGATCATTCGCATAACCTAAATTCCGATTAACTTTTATTTAGTGATCGGCAAGACAATGGTAAAAGTGATACATAATTTTTTTTACCGCGCACTTAATGAGCTTAAATTTTGCCATTTTATTTAAATTCTTTTTTTCTATACTTTACTACTACTTACCCACTAAGATTTCAACTAAATGCATGCACGAATTGTTTGTTATACTACATTTCTTTGCTGCAATTAGGTCAGCTTAAAAAAATTCAACAATTGTCATTTTTATTAAAATTAGTTTATGAGTTAATTAATGTTCAATAGTTTGTCAATGGTTGCATGTAATAACCTTATTTATACGTTTTGGCTAAGTTTGATATTTTTGATCTCATTTTTCATTTCCGATAGTTGCATTTCGTGGGAAGGCTATTCTAACAAATGGATATGCTCCAAAACGTTTTTCTAGGAAACGCAATTGCATTATCCTTTTTTTCGTAAATATTAGCCTGAGAAAATAATGAACTTGATAAATGACTGTGACGTAATATTATTTTACGCCCCATTTCTTTCTAGCTGGATCAACCGATTCCGTATTGGGTCAAATTCACTGCCATTTTTGATCAAAAAAGAAAAAAAAAAGAGTCGCTTTCCTTCACAAATGCATAATATGTTATCTGAGAAGATTGGACTTAGTTTTAACATATTGGCCAACTTCTATTGTCATCAAAAAACTCCAAGACTTTGATGGATAAAATCATACTATGGATTGAGAAAGAGGGGAAAAGAGTAGTTAGTTTTGGAAGCAATAGCAGTAATATTATCAATGAAGAAGTAGCTGATAGCAATAGTTAGTAATGTCGAGTAGTGGAAAAGAACTGGACATACTTTTAATATGTAAAAGATTTCTAGGAGCGGGCAGGCATATTTTGTGCTTTATTCCTCTCTTGAAACACCACTACCCGTTTCATTTTCATTTTACATAATACTGTATATAATACTTTATAAAAATATATAGAGAATATAATAAAGGAGTTTTAAACGTATATGCGTATATTATCATAAAAGTTCTCTATTAGTTAACCGACAAAATCAATCCTTAAACCCATTGCAAATTATATAAAAATGTGAGAACTGATCAGGGAACCATTCTTATCCGTCTTGCGTAAAATCCATTATTTACATCATCGTTATCAAAAATCAAACAAACGAGTATACTCCACAAAGTAATAATAAGGTATGTTGTTCGATGACTTGGTTAGCTTCCAGAAGAACACCATCACGATTTTATGGGTCTATAAATATTATTTTTATTCCGCAGTATATCAATTATTCATCACAAAATCACGTGACTTTTTCTCTCCCCACTTAATTTCAGTCAAAAATGCGTAATACCGGTGAGACGCTAGGTACCTCATTGTTAATCTCAACTGTAGATTTGAAATTATTTAATCACGTCTTGTGAGGGACGGTAGAAGTTTGTGAAACGTGACTGAAAGCAGAGGTAGTAGAATGAAACTTAGCTAAAATCGACACTTTTATATAATTATATTGGCGAAAATCTTGTAGAGATGGGTTGGATAATTTATTTAAGAAATCTAGCATATATTGGTGTGTGGATCTCATAGCTAGCAATAGTGATGGGAAAAAAACAAATAGTATATAAATTTACAAAATGCCTTAGAGAGCAAAGAAATAATATGGTGCTAGGACTCGCATTAAATGGCTTTTGATAGCATCATATGTTTTTCTTGCTACCTCACTTTATTATTTAATAAAATTTCGCCTAAATAAGGCATTGGAAAAAATAAAGTTGCGCAAATATATTATTTATTCCATGATTTATTCCATTTTATGATTTAAAATGAAAAGTTAGACATACATTGTAGCTTGCCATAAAAATTTATCAATAATTGATTCAAATTTTCTCATATGAATATTATGGTTAAAGTAAAAATTTTTTTAATATCCTTTCTTCCTTGCGCAATTTTGGGGATTCATTTTCCATGATCTCACTTAGGCCAAAATCAATAAAAAAGAAATGGCGACTTTTTGGCTCGTATAGAATATTACTCTGAGAAATATCATTATGTAAGACATCGAAATTATGTATTGACTTGAGTTGATTGACTATTAATTTTTTTTCCTTTTTAGTGAGTATTGTCGGATCAATTTGATGTGCCCCTTCAATTAATTGCAATGCTAATGCAAAAAAATTTCCGTCATAAATGTAACCATTATAGAACAAACGTGGAATAGTATGACCTAATATCAATATTGTAATAGGTGAGTTAATAATATCTATAAATATTATGAATGAAAAAAAAATGTACCTTGACATTCTTTCAAAACAGAATAAACATGAGCTTCATGTTTTAATGTTTTCATCTCTTGCTTCTTATATATGTCACAAATCTTCCATGCTACAACTTGATTACCATAATATCCGGAAAAAACTTTTCCAAAAGACCCGCTACCTATGTATTCACCTATAGTAGTAATTCCCTTGGGCGAACTTGCAATTTTTTTTTTACTACTGTTCTTTGATGTTCTCTTCCTCTTCCCTGAAGAATCATCATAATCATAATCGTCACTAGAATCATCATCAGATGATCCAGAGTAGTCGGGGTCATTAGAATCATTAGAGTCACCATAACTAGAATCGTCATCATCATCATCATCATCATTAGATGAATAATTGTCAAACACTACACGTCCCAATCTATTACCGACATTATTATCATTAATGGCAAGTTGGCCGTAAAGTTGGATTGGTATCATCAGATCGAACAACACGAGAAACATATAAGGTGGTTGGGGTTGTTTCTTCTCGCTTGAGAAAGTATGTATCACTATAATTTGACAGAATACCATAATGTAAGCCATTACAGGCCATTTCACTAAATATGTGCGATAGGATCCTTTTCTTGAATTTAAAATTTGGATCCGTAATTTGACGCCGGTCGGCATATCGACAAATTTGCCAGAAATTATAACCACACAAGTTAAGATTGTGGCGCGTTTTCATTTCCACTGACATTTTGGGCACTGTGAGTAAATTAGTATATAAAACGAAGTCGGGAAAGCCCAAAAATTCAGGATATGTACTACCAAAATCTGCTCCTTGCGTTTGTAATAATGTTCCAACTGGCCATAAAACATTAAGATGAAAAAGCATTGCTACGTTTGCTTCGGCTCTGAGAGGTTTTGCGCTAGTTGGAAATACGGGGTATTGCCCAAGTGGAAGGGGAGTCTGCTTGACACCTCGAAAAAATAAGGTCCATTCCCTCACGTTAGCTGGAAATCGCGGGAAAGCAGGCGTTGTTGAACTTGAACTAGATAAATCTTGTGGTAACCATTGGCAAACTGGAACGACGTGACCTAGTAATTGACCCGCTGTTTCATTCATGATAGAAGACTATTAAAAGTGTTTGGTATTATGAAGACCCATATATAATTAATTCTGAGCATCTTCGCGAATTGGATATTGAATGAACTCGAATCTTAAATGCTTTTGCTATTTTTTTTGACTATAATTTTATTCATCTGGAATTACACGAAAAATCAAATAAAAATTTCTGTCACACCACACATACATTGAGTAGCTTGAGTAGCTTAACAAATTATTATGTAGATTTGTTTATTCTGAACAGGATAATCTTCCGCAGATTGAGGTGGCTTAGCTGTAAACTTTCTTATATATTGTATGACGGCAACGTGATTTTATTTCGGATTGAATAATTTAAATCAAAAAATTATTTAGATTATTTTTTCCTCTGTTTTCATCTTTATTAATAAAAAATAAAAATAAATAAAATATTTAGATTGATTTTTATAAAGGAATGATAGTTTTTCTTTAACAGTTACATTAAAAAAAAAATCAAAAACAAGACTAATTTATAATTTAATAAATTTAATAAATGCATTTTAAAATTCAAAATGTTTTTTTTCCACAGTATATGATATAATTTATTAGTTAATGTTTAATTGACATCTCTTACATGTAATCAAAAGCTATCTAATATAATTAATTATATCACCACCCATCATTCCAAAAAGATCCTATGTGTGCACTGTTGCGAATTGGGTCTCATTGAATAAACTCGAATCTTAAGGGGAGAGTGTAATCACATGATGTTTAATAGGACTGTCGTGATGCAAAAAATTTTAATAATATTGGTATATACAAAGAGTATTCAAAATGAGGTGGAAGTTTAAAATTTGATAATATTATTGTAGAAAATATGAAAACATATCTATAAATTATAAATAATAGCAAGTTAATAATAAAATTCTTGAAAAAAAGCA
>JADRCO010001834.1:0-16642 GCA_021464525.1 Rhizophagus sp. LPA8_4_AMF | reverse complement strand
TTTTTTTTTTTTTTTTTTTTGATTATTTGTTTGTTAATTAAAAATACAAAAAAAAAAATAAAATATAAAGAAAAATTATTTTGATATACATTAAATTTCATTGAAATGAAAATATCTAATATTGATCAAATCGATAATTGGTTTTTATGAATATTTAATAAGTATTCGAATCCAATCCATTTTCATTTACTGAGGGCTGTAGATATCGCGCGATGTTTTTTCTAGGACAAATGTTACAAACAACAATCACTATCCAATTAAGTCCGATCCCTTGTAATACATTAATCGCAAAAAAGCATTCATTATACTCATTAAGAAAAAATTAATAGGTTACATAAGGAATTCATCAAACATTCATGTTGTACAACATTAAAGGGGGTGGTACTTCAATGGTGGATCACGTGTGTATGACTAGTAAGCCAACAGGATCCAGACCTGTTCCACTAGGATAGTACGAATTTTTAACAAAGTAAAATAGTATAGATTGCATTTGGGCGAATGTATTTTAGAATCGATGGATGAGATAAATTTATTTGCAAAAAATAAAATTAAATAACAGTCTCGACACAATCTGTTTTTTTTTTTTGAAAAAAGGAATTTAAATTAAAAAAAAAATTTTCTTTATAAAACAATTTTTTTTTTTTTTTTAAAAAAAAAATTAAATTTTTTTTTTTTTTTTTTTTTTTTTATAAAAAAAAAAAAAAGATAATCTCGGAAAAATTTTTATTATCAAATATTTGATTTTTCACATTTTTTATTTCCTTTTAAAAAAAAAAAAATATTTTTTTTTTTTTTCTTGTGCTCGAGTCATATATACTTTTTATCAATCAATATCTTGAAGAAATTTTTATAGTAAAAATTATTTTTCTTGTTTCATATTAAAACCTGATAATATTTTTGGGATTTTTTAAAAAAAAATTCAAGAAAAACAAAGAGAAACCGAAAGTAAAGACAGATTTATAGTTACACAGTACATTATTTCATGACATCACACTTTTATCAGTTGCATATATAACTATTGTTTATATATGCTGGCAACATCTGATCTTTAATATCGTATGAGATGCTCGAAACCCGTTATTATAAAATCTACCTAATCAGTCTTAGCTTCATATCGAAGTAATTTCCCATGAAAGATAATTGTGAAAAGGTGGGCTTGTGGAGGAGGAATGTTAATCTTTTTCGGGCTCAAGATTGAAAGATTGGCTAATACTAAATGTCTGCAGACGCCGGCGTGAATCACATCATTGTTGTGAACGTTATAATCTTAGTGAATTACAGCAGTCTTTTGATGCAGCAGTTTTAAGTTTTGATATATAATAGAATTTTAGCAAGCAAATTCCATCACAATTGAGGAGAAGATTTCAAAGACTCACAACGCATTTTTGGCCCAATGAATCGCATGAATTACATTCTCACACCAAGAATACAAATTATGATCTAATTTGATCAGAATAATTGAGGGATAAAAACTAGAGAACAAGGCAAAAGCTGAAAGTCAAACGTCATGAAACTTTAAAATGTGGAATAAGAGTTTAACAGAATCAAGAGAAAACTATACCGATCATTATTATTTCAAATTTTTAAAATAATTCTTTTAAAAGTAACTTCAAGATTTTAATTTTAATAAAGAGTTACTTTTTTTACTCTTTAATATTAAATTGGGGCCGAAAATTGCTTTTCAGGATTTTGAATTCCTTCGTTGTAATTCCGAAAAAGGTAATTAATTATTATACAATTTTAGAAATTAAATTTTCATACATATATATTTATCAAAAGAAAACTGATTTAGTTTGCCTTACAAATGAATCAATTATTAAGGTTAATCTTGAATTATAGATACTGTCGAAATATGGACGACAATGGCGTCGGCGTTTTTTTTTACGGTTATGGTATTATGGCATGATGAATTGCAGCAATATGATATTACGACATATGTCATAATTAGTGCCGCAGTTGATCTCACACGGCAACTAAATTGAAGCTTTAATGCAAAGAGAAAAGACGCTTATGAATGAATTTAGAACACAACAGATTCGTAATTATTTTAATTAGTTTATTTTTTTTCAAAAACTGAACTAGTAGTAATCTTTTAATATCTTTCAACGGTTGAAGTCATTGACGATATCGATATGGTTTAAAGGTTCATAAGTAAATTTTATTTTGAAATTCTTGAAAGGATAAATTTATGAATGGTATTAATGTATTTTGAACATGTTAATTCAATTTTAACGTATTTTCGATTTAAGGTTTTTTTACGGTTATAGTGAAGAATTAACTACGGCATTTACGGAATTCCGACTATGTGTGCCGCAGCCGTGTTGTAACCGATTATATATTATAATTTCAAATGTCACTTTTAAAGAACAATGATGACTACAGAAGCTTATTGGACGAATTTATAATTACAAGAAGCTCAAGGTCATGGAGAAGTTTATTTAAATATTTTTTTTTTTTTCAAAAATCGAAATTGAATATTTAATAACTTTCAATGATAATCGGATAAAGAATCATAATTTCGAAACTCTTGCTTGATAAAGGTAAATTTACAAGTGAATGTTGTTAAAATTTTCTTTTTATTAAATTATTTTTTAACATGTTGATTATCAACTTTGCAGCGTCGGCATTTTTGACAAAGCTTTTTATGGCCTTGATGACGGATTACGACGTTACGAAATTACGATTATGTGTGCCGTGGCATTACTATTACTGCTGTATACCGACTATCTTTAACACATGCCAATCACGTCAAAACTTCAAATATCATTTTTGACAACTATAATAGCTTGCGGATGAATTTGGAACACAATCACGAATATGATATTCACAATAGGTTCAAAAATGACGGAATTTATTCAAAAGTTGAAACTGAACTAATAATATTTTTCGATGGTAAGGTTCATAATTTTGAAACTCTTGAAAGGATAAATTTACGAATGATATTTATGTATTTTTAACATGTTAATTCAATCTTTATGTAATTTCGATATAAATATTTTACGGTTATGATGAAGGAAATCCGGCTATGTGTGCCGCAGCATTTTGTAAACGATTATATTTTGTAATTACGTCGAAACTTCAAATGGCATTTTTGAAGAATAATGATGACTACAGAAGCTTATGGATGGACGAATTTATAATTACAACAATTTTGAGGCCATGGAGAAATTTATTTTAGAATATATTTTTTTTTTTTTCAAAATCGAAATTGCCGGAAGTTGGGGAAGCATTCTTCTCATATCTAAGAGCTAATCAATAACTTCCGATGGTAAGAAAATCATAATTTTGAAAAGGTACAAATTTTCTTTTTATTATATTAATTTTTAACATATTATCACAATTTTCAGAATTCTGTATATGTTGTGGCTACTAGGTGATTATGATTACCGGACGATTACCGGACATATTGTCCGGATTTTGTTCAGTAATCGTCCGGTAATCTGATAATTTTTTTTATTAAGTAATTTGCATGTGGGTAGCAGAATTCTGAAAACTGCGATAATTATCAACTCTGCAGTGTCACACAGTTTTTAATGGTCTTGATGATGAACGTATGGGGCGATATGACTCGGGAATCAAACACTAGTATTAAATTGTCACATGGTAACGAACATATCCGGCGATATGGTTAACTACGGCGTTACGAAATTACGATTATGTGTGCCGTAGCAGTGCTGTACGAAATTACGATTATGTGTGCCGTAGCAATGCTGTATTATATTACTTGTATAGCGACTATATCTTGAGGAACCTGCTCGACATATGGTCTCTGAGGATTCTAATTGTTGGGATTTGCAAAGTTTGAACACATGGCAACATGTCAAGACCTCAAATATCAATTTTCATAACTATAATAGCTTGCGGATGAATTTGGAACACAGTCACGAATGTGATAGGTTCAAAAATGAACGGAATTTATTCAAAAGTCCGAAACTGAACTAATAATATCTTTCAATGGTAAGGTTCATAATTTTGAAATTCTTGAAAGGGATAAATTTATGAATGACACTAATGTATTTTTAACATATTAATTCAATTTTTATGTAATTTCGATATAAAGATTTTACGGATATGATGAAGAATTAATTAAGGCATTTACAGAATTCCGGCTATGTGTGCCGCAGCCATGTTGTAAACGATGACTAAAGAAGCTTGTGGATGAATTTATGAATATTGTAATTGCAACAATTTTCGAGGCCATGGAGAAGTTTATTTCAGTTATATTTATTTCAAAATTGAATTGAATCAATAATGACTTTCAATTATAAGATTCATAATCTTGAAACTTTTAATAAAGGTAAATTTACAATCGAATATTAAATTTTCTTTTAATTAAATCATTTTTTTAACATTTTAATCAACAATTTTGCAGCGTCATTTTTTTTTTTTTATGGCCTTGATGAATTAATTAACTATGTCGTTTATGGAATTCGGGATATGTATTCCGTGAGCGATTCTTTCTTGAACACATTATGAATACGTCGAAACACCAATTACTATTTCGAATTTGGATACAATAGGTTCGAGACCATGAAAAAGTTTATTTAGTTTATTTTATTTTCTTCAAAATTCCAAAGCTAAACCAATAATAATCCTTCAATAATAGTGTAAGTAGATTTAATTGTGAAACAATTTGGTTTTATTTTAATAATATTCAATCTTTGTTATTCATAAATTAATTTTTTAAAGTTAAGTATTTTATTATTATTAATATTATTTATTATTATATTGTGTAATTTAATAATATCTTTGTTTTTATTAAAGAACGATAATTTTATATTTTTTGACATATTTTAATTAAATAATATATTTCAGTTACAAAAATTGAAGCATAATTGTTATTTATTTGGTTGGACGTCTTCGTATTATTATGCATTAAAACAATAATAAAAATTATTGGATAGGATAGTCGGTAGTCGGCCTTTTCAGACCGATAATATTATTTTATTGAAGGACAATATAAATTTATTATACGTTACAATGTTTGGTCGAAAGAATGAAATATATTACGGTAAGTTGAGTATTTTTTTTTGAAATTATTTACTAATTTAGTATATGCGTTTCCTTTATTTCTTACATATTTTTAATTTATATAATTATTAATTAAATAAAATGAGGGGTCGTCGACTCTGGTTCTGTTGATCATAATGAGATTTATTTGTTACTTTAATGTACGACAACATGACGATGATGACGACTTAGTATTAAAGTGATCAAATCTTTACTAACGCCCGATTATGCAATAAGACTTTAAAAAAATGCAAATTACAAACAATGATAAGCCGACTATCGAGTTTAACGCGCAAAAAAAAATTAAACAATTGCATAGAAAGTATCATCATGAATACTTTTGATTTTCTTTTTAATAACATTCGAGGATCTTAATTAAAATGTTAGGGGTTTATAAATTTTGAGTTAGTAAAAAAAAAAACCTATTGTTACATCAAAATATTAGAACAAAAAAAATTAAGGTTTATCACATTACTACCAATTAAGGTTAGAAATTTAGTCATATAAGGTTCAACTTCGGTTACTTAAAAGTTAAATATAGATTATTTTGTATCTAATTTTTGTAGGGAGTTACGATAAATTTAGAATTACTTCAAATTACATTATTAACTTTACATATAAAATAATAGAAGATGTTATACAGCATACAGTCAACATTAAAAAATAATTGAAAAGTTACAAAATTTAAATCTTTGGTTGAAGAAAAGAAAATTTTTTTTTTTTTAAAAAAAAATTATAACGCGTACATACCATGTACATTAATCTTTATTTATTTATTAGCATAATTGTTATCTTAATTGTATTTTAACTTAGAAGAATAAATGTATTTAAATCTTAATTCGTTTTATTTTAACAACCTAAGCCTAACTAAAGACTATCGAAAAGGAAGAAGAAAAGTAAATATGTATGTACATGTTAAATAAACTATCAAATAAACATAAAAGAAAAAATGAATATACAAATAAGAAAAGGCAAAAGAAATATTCAAAAAAAATAAAAAATAAAATAATAATAATAAAAAAAAAAATACATAGAAGAAATTTATTACTGAGGATAAATAATATATACATATACGTACAGTATGTATGTCATATATTATTATTAGGATGACAAACATAGCTAAATAAGTCATCAGGATACGGATAAGGACAAAATGGTAAATAGTTATTGAAATAGGGAAAATTGTGAAAAAAGGTTAATTCTTGAAAATAATCATAATTATTTTGCGCGTCTACTGGTAAAACATCGTCGGACGTTTGTGGAGTTTGTATTTTGGATTCATTCTTGTCTTGTCGTGATTTCGAGGTAAGTTTTTTTTCCTTTTCCTTTTTAATGTTATTTTTCCTGTTACGAGGTGGAACAGGAATAGGCCCATACTTTTCTTTGTGACGTTTGTTCGCTTCTTGAGCAAGATTTTTATAAAATTCTACGACATCAGGTTTTTCATTTTTCCAATGGTCGCTGATAATGCCTGAAATATCCGTCATAGCATATGAAAGATTCTGATTTTGCAATTCACGTACATAATTTTGTCTATAAATCATGAAACTGTTGGGAGCCTTTGATTTTATGCAATTTTTCCTGGGGGTTAACAACTCATTAATAGTAATGGTTGGAGGGAAAGGTATATTGATTGGTGGTTGATGATTATTTAACATTTTTTTACGTGCTGCCTTATTTCGAGAAGTCGCCGGTCTACCCGTGGGACCTTCTTCAACAAAAATAAATGGGATATTATTCATACTTCCCGCTGTCATAATTTAAAAGATAAAACGTGTAAAAAAAAATAAAATGAAATAAAACTTTGTATTGAAAAAAAAATATTTTTTTTTTTTTTTTTTTTGGTTTTTTGATTTTTTTTTTTTTTTTTTTTGTAAAAGTCAATAAAATTTCTTTGCACACATCATATCCTTTTTATAATAAAAACCTGTAAGTAAAAAAAAAAGCAGATTATGCAGATTATCCAATCGAAAGTAACTGTTTTACTTATAGGGTTTCGGGTGTTATACAATATAAATTTTTTTTTTTATTTTGCAAAGAACAAAATTTAAAGTTCAGATGTTACTCAATGGCTACTTATCAGGTGGTGTTTATGGATAGATCGTACTAAGTGTAGTTGATAGGTACATAATTATTGGTACTGTGTTTCTGTGTAAATAGTATAATATAAATAAAAAAAGAAAAATTTTCTCTTTGTGAATTGATTGTTGATCAGTTATAAATATTTGCATAAAAAACACAATAATTTTTATCGATCAAAGGGGAACCAAGTTATTAATATTACAATACAAAATCGGAATAATAAAAGAATTGAATTTTCCTTATAATTAAATTCATGCATAGAAGAAAAGAAAGTTCATATCCACAAATATTATTATAATTATTAGTCGTCGCGACTTCTAATTAGCGAAAAATAAAATTAAAAAGAGAAAACATACACAAACATGTGCATCATGTAGACAATTTCTTTGGAGAATAAAATAATGAAATTATTTATTTTTTTTTTTTCACAAGACTATACTTAAAAAATTGTTGGGCTAATTGTTACTTACATAAAAAAAATTTTAATTATTTATTTATTAAAAGAAAAAAAGAAAAAAGAAAATGAGGACTATCGGAGTGTGTTTTTTTTTTATTTTGCTACATTAGTCAAGAACAATGTTATTACATCAAGCAGTCAAAATTAAGTAATATAAAGCTTTAAACAGTAAATATAAATAATATAAACAATAAAAAAAAAAAAATTTTTTTTTTATATTATATTTATCACGGATTAAAAACGTGCTTCGTCCTTTTATCTTGATACCACTTATTTATGGATATTATTAGAATCTTCAGGGATTAAGTAAATATTTATTTTAAAGTAGAATTAATTTAAAAAAAAAAAAAAAATTAAAATAAAATTAAAATTAGAGGAATAATAAGAAATATATTTAATATTTACTTATGAGAGCTCATTTTATATCCAAATAAGTTTTATAAATAAATATTGATAAAATATAAATTATTATGTCCTAGATTAAAAACAAGTTCTATATTACACATATTGGCGTATTCGGAAAAGTGACTCCGTTTCTAACTTTTTTTAAAATTCTCCAAATGCACAAAAGTTTTTATATCTTTAATTAGTTGCACGAACAATCTCCATTTAAAATTCCTTATGTTGCTTGTCGATCAAGAATCTCTGTACTTGGAATTTCCAATTATTAGAGTCTCGCAAAAAATTTTTGTTTAAATGTTTATATTTAAAAAGGATTTTACAACATGAACAAATTAAAAAAACGCGCCTTACCATATCCTAAAAATTTATAATACCGTAAAAATATTGTGGTTATAATTAGAAAAATTTGGTATTTGGTGCATTAATAGTTGGTAACACACATGTATAAAAAAATTTTTTTTTTTATTATTTTTTTTTTTTCAAAGTATAAAAAGAATATTTTTTTGATTAATTCCAAGATTAAAAATAATATTTACATATTTTTACACTTAGATTAATCTTATTAATGATTATTGGTTTAAAAATTTTTAATTCACACACACAAAATTTTCTCAAGCCTTTAAAAAGAAGAAATTTTTTTTCGTTTTCGTTAAATCCGATTTGGTGACTGATAACGAATCACATGAATTAGAAGGAATTCTTTATAGAAGGATTAAATAATCTGGTCAATTATCGATAAGATAAAGTTGTGTCATGATTCACGGTTCACAGTTCAATGGACAGTAACATGTTAAAAAATTCTTGAACAAGATTATAACGATTACATGCTACGTGCTAACTTTTTTACCTTATGAAAAACGACCGTTCCACAAACAATAAGCCAATTTTACCCTATTTAGCTTGTGTAACTCCAGCCTCAACCATCACATTTTCTGGATTCCTATTCCAAAAAGGAAGTGTCTATACATACAATTTTGTTTCATTTTTAAATAAATAATTACATAAAAAAAGTTAAAAAAATAGAGTGAGTGATGATGATTTGTTTACGCAGTAAAATATCCGTGAATATTAAAAAATAAGGGGTACTAAGTTATATTGTGCATATTGTGTAGTTGTGATTGTGTCGATTTTAAAAGTCACTGTGCATATAATACGTCGTAATTTAGCCACTCAACAAAGATTTTCGAGTTAGTGCAATGATCATTTTTAATCAAAGAGTTCGGAGTGTAATTTGCGGTGGACGGATGATATAACATCTAGTAAGGAAAATGGGCGTTTAAAGAATAATCTTTTTTTTATTTTTTATTTTTATTATTTTAAATAGACTCATTTTAAAAAAATATTTGAATTTTTTTTTTTTTTTTATTTTTTTTTGTAGTATAAATTCTTATCGAAGTGATATCAATGTTAAAAAGAATCTTAAATGAGAAATTAGTGATGACATTCTCAATTGATTGTAACTAAGGTAGTAATTACACTGCATTATTTTTATAATTTTTTATTATAGTCTCTTTTTTAAGGACTTAAGAGTAGATGGAATGCATGATATTGCACATCCAAATTCAAATCTTTGTTACTTACTGCGGATATACTGCATATATCACTACGCGTTAATCTGTTTTTAAAATATTCTTAATATAAATAAAAGAAAAGAGTGTAATACGAATCTGTGAACAATGAAGCCATACATTAAAGTTACCATGATAAGATGTGATTGGTTTACAGATCTTCGAAACTGAATATGAACATATTAATGAAATTACATATTTAATTTATTTAAACAAGGTTAAGAGTATTAATTGTATTAATATATTTGGGATTTTTTGAATGTAAATCAATAATACAAAGTAAATATGTATATTTTTGTATATATATCAATTATTTAAAACAAAATAAAAAGGTAAGAAAATTCATAAAATAATTTTTAATATTGCTTATTTAATCTATTATTTATGTAAGTCTAACTTACTAATAAAAGAAGGGTGCTTTAGATAATTTCTAGGGGAGAAAAAAAAAATTTTTTTTTTTTTTTTTTTCTTTATGTATGCTTTTATAGTTTACCAGTAAAATTTTTTTATAACCTTTCTTTTCTATCTTTCTTTGTTTCATCTAATTTTACGCCATTTTCGCCATAATTAATTCTTTACACTGAGCCAGCTGATTAGGGGCGTGCATTGATATTTAATGTGGTTTGACTACTATGTTTCACGGTCTCACGCGTTGAAAGTTTCATCATTTTTCATAATATATATATAATATATGAATAAAGTAACATGCAAATATCATAATCAAAAAGTGTATAATATAATATAACGGTAAACTTGCACATAATCGGTTAAATTTAATTAATAATCACGCGTAGTTTTAAAGCAAACCATTCATGTCCAATCTGAAACGTATCAAATAAATACAACATCATTGAACAATATCATACAAAAAAATTATATCAGTTTTTTATATTATCGTACGTAATATAGCCGATTATTATTGGACATAAAAAAAAAAAAAAAAATACCAATATTAAAAAGTACAAGTGTAAAAATTAATTAATATAATCATGATATCACAAATATACTCATATACGCGTATAAATTCTAAATTAATGTAATAAAAAAAAGCACAAGGATGGTGTATAGCGTATTGTTACCATAGATTTAAAAAGATAATGTCATATTTACTACATAAAAAAGAATATTATAAAAAATATATTATATTTCTTATCCATCTTTAAATTTTTTTTATAAAGCATATGAAATCATATTGAAACTTAAGGTTTTATGATTTTTCTAAAAATAAATTCTTCTTCTTCAATTCATATATTTAAAGAAAAAAATATATATATTTTTTTTAATAATCTTAGAAATTAAAAATAAATTCTTACTATTAATAATAAAAACTTAAATCCAAAACTTTAATAATTTGATACATTATATATGTGCATACATATTCAACATCTCAAGGGGAACCTTTAGTGTTCAGTTTGAATGAACTTTATTAAATCAAAAGTTTCAAGTCCTTTATCATATGTGTATGCTGTTTTGACAATCTTTAGTTAATAATTTAATAATTCCTTTTCAGTAATAGTCGTAGATTACTTTTCATCTGAAAATAATTTCGTAGAAGATTCGAATTCATATTGAGAATTTAATTCAGGTGAGATAATTGAAAGATTTGTAATAGGTGATAATTTATAGTTAAAGTTGTCTGAATCAGTTTATCAATTTATAATATTATTAGGACTAGAAAGATTAAAGAGTATTAGAAATCAATTTTAACCAATTTTACGACTACTAAATTCATATCGTGGAATAAATGGATTAGAAATAATTAGTGAATAAACAAGCAATGTAAGTTTAATTATCGATTTCTTGAGTTTTAAGTGTGAAATCTTTCTAGTTTGTTTTACAGATGGAATAGTTTACAAAAAGAATAATCAAAAATTTCTTTTTTAGTTTCTTTTCGTCAAGATTTAGTCAATATTTCAGCATCTCATTACGAAATTACAAGCTTCTTTAGCAGAATGACCGACTGTATTTTAGTAATAAAGTATTTTGTTTTATTCTTTTATTTTACGTATATGTAATAATAATAATAACAGCTTTTCTTCATTATCAGGATGTCATTAAAAAAATAACAGCAGTCATTGTAGATTCAATAAAAATTCTGCCGTAATTAAAAAAAAGAAACGATAATTAGAAGCGAGATCGTCGAGAGCAATTGAATTCAATTACTTTTGACAAAAAAAAATATGCCCGATTTCAAATCTGAGATATCATTTGTTTGTTTCGTAGCTTTTTAAAGTTAATTATTTATTAAATTTTGCTGGTTTAATTATCATTTGTTTAATTTTGATATTGAAATTGGTATGAAATTTTAACATACTGTATTTACTTCATTTAACATTAAATTTCCATATTTAAAATTAATTTTCTTCTTTAGGATTAATAAAAAAAAACCATATCATGTACAACTTTATTTTGAAGGTAAGTTTGATAAAAAAAAAAATAATAATTTCTTTTATAATCATGTAGTTTTATTATCAATTATTGAATCTTTCGTTATACTGTATATTTTCATATTTAGAAAAGTTAAATGGCGGACGTTACTTCCCAATATATTGATGTATACTTTTCATGGAAAATAATTTGTTTACTGACCTACCGATATAAAGATCTACTAGCTACATTTGCGCAAATTTCAAACATTCAATATAAATTTAATTTTTTTAATTAAGGAACTTTAATTTCCAAGATATGATAGTGCATAACAATTTCGATGATAACTTCTTATAATTAAGTAGTACACAAAATTTATTCTTATTCAATAATTAGAAATTATCCTTATTACATGAATGCAGAGCCTATAAAATTATTTGTAGAATTTTATATTGATGAAGTTGCAAATTAATTAACGACTTTGGGGTGAGTGGAAACGGATGAATTAGTGAGAGAATGGGTCAAAAGAGTGTGCATCACCGGAGTACTACTATAATGGAAGATGCCTTGAATGCACTACAACAATTATTAGCCCTATTGGATATGTATTAAAACGCATCAAAAAATTGTATACTTATCAGTCAATCTAATTTGAGATCACCTATTAGAGAATACTAAGGATATTTCATAAGAATAGTATTAATGTTCATAAAACCTCCTGTATTTCCAACCAAAAAAAAACGTGAATTAATTTATTCAGTCTCGAACAAATAGACAATAATAATATAAAGAAGGCCAATGATTCAATCTAAACGAATAGAAATTACTTCAAATGGGCATCTTACTGTGCTATTTCAACACTTCAAGATTGGCCCTACGGTCTTTATGGAGTATAAAAGAAGGATGAAATATTACTTACTAGAACTCCATTCTGCGATTAGATTTATAGATGTTGGAATTGAGTCAGAAATCGGATTTTAATGGTTTTGGCATTCCTTTGTTGTATCAAAACAAAATACTTAAAAGTCTAAACCTAAATTATACGACTTTCTTTGCCTAAACTTTCCTAAACTATTTTCAGTTTATTTAATTCCAGTTTGGTTAACTTTAATTATCACAAGCAGCTCTGATTTTGTTATATCTTTAATTAAGTCCTCTCTGAAGAAGTTGATGAAAAAGAACTTACAATTGGAAGCACGATTATTTATTTTTCAGTATCATCATTTTCCTTCTTTACAATGAGGGGTAATATACGTTTATTAGCAAGGCTCCAATCAGACAAGCTAGAACCTTAAAGTTGAGTTCACCATTCCACTTCCTTAACATCAATTTAAAATTATAATCTGCGGCTAGATATTGGCAGCCGAAGAGAAGGCGAAATTTTGCAACCATTTTCCTGAAAGATAATGGAAAGTTCATAAGCTTGTCATTGTTTTGCATTGCATCATATAGAGAGATCCTTTTTTTGCATCATCAACACCATATTGAGATACTTTTTTTCCGGATAAAAAGGCCCTACAATTCAAACTGGCATGATCACTATCACTCAATTGATGTAGAATAGATATAATGAAGAATAAATTTTTCTCTGTAATTAAAAAAAAAACTGTTCCTCCAAGCTTCAAACAAAATTGGGATACTTTACATGCTGGAAGAGAATATAATTTCAATTATGCGAATATTAATGACCATAAGTCGACTAGAATTCCTTAAAATGGAAAGTATTTGCATTTAGAATTATAAACATGTAGTGATGTTACAAGCGTGAACGAAATACCACGAAACAATATATATAACAGAAAACTAAATCCCGTTTCAATATTTATTAAGGTGAAATTTTAATTTTATTTAAAACAGAATAAAAGAATCAAAATTTTTTCTTGGACTTTTTTTTTTCATGATTTATATCATTATTAGAATTAACTTTAATTTTCACTTTAAAATAATCCCAAAAACATTTCCAGTATATATAAAAAACTTGCTTTTTAGATACTATTTATTTTTTTCAAATTGACTTTATTTATTACATATCTAATTGATTCTAAATGTATCTTAGAATACAGTATTAAGCCAAAGGTTTAGGATCCAAAAGATAAAGAATTCATGAAAAAATCGAGCATCTAAAAACGCTTTGTTATTAAATGTTATCCCAGGAAGGCTTTATATGAATGATATAAAATTCTAAAAAAATATGTATTATATAATAATAAAATTAGCAAATGAACCAACTAGCGATTATTTTCTCAAAATATTTATTTTCCACGCGGAATGTGTCATATATGGTGACAAATTAGCATTTTTTATTTAAAGTACCCACAATAAGAATGTGATAAACTCCGCCGTTAAACGTAATTACGCAGTCAAATATACACGGGTGCTTTTTGTGCAGGATTCGTAACATACAATTCTCTTTTAATATACTATCTATAAAGTCTTTGAACGTTTGATTTATTATGAAAAGCAATTATTATAGTAAGTCGTTAACAAAATGATCAATGTTATGTTATGTTATGCTCAATGGTTATTCGACAATTTTCAGCGAGTATTACCTAGGAATTTTATGTCGATGATACAAATCAAATCCTCTAAATTCGCAATTATGGTCTTAGCTACACCATTTTTTTTTTTAGAGAAACTACTAGTCTCAAGCCTCATAGCCGCTCAATAAAGACTATAGAGTGATTTTTCATTGATAATTTCGTTGTTAATCCCTTCCCTAGACCATTAATTAATCGTTCGTTTTCGCTCAAACACTGCGTGTTAAACTCACCCAAGCTCCTTGTTCGATTGGTTATCTTAATATTGTGTATCGGGTAGTTAATGTTAGGAATGTTCACTATAATCTTTAATTAAGAATTATCATTTGACGATTTGAATTCTGCGGCGAAAATTAAACTATCTAAAGCATAGCGTAAGATCGCCCGCATGCTTATTGACCAATTAGATTTTGTATTTAGTTGTACGTGTCACATGATGTACGTAAATTGTTATCGATTATGCTTCGGAACTGCGTTCCCTAGTATATTTAAAAATTGTTTTAGATATCAAACGCTCCGAATCTGATGAAGTACTGATAGCTTTATTTTAATTTATGCGAGAAAAAAAAAAAATATTATTGGTGAATGAAATAATTGGTCATGTGGACTTCGTTACTGCGGTCACGACCTCACGGATCATTATCTTGATTGATAAAAACTCGAGTCAGATAACAGAATCGAAACATAAGTTCGTGCCTTCTACTCTTTGGTTATATTGAAATAAATTAATTAAAATTACTTAAAAAATTATATAATAAATTTTTATCTTCTCTTACATAATGGGAACATGATAAGAATCCTTTTATATGCATGCATACTTTGTTAAAGAATGGCGGAAGAACTATGTCAGTTAAGTGAGGTGGTCAGTATCTGAATATGATCTCTAAGAAGGGTGATATTAAATTCATTGTATAATTCCTATTTGTTTATTTTTTTTTCTTGATGACTAAACAATTTATGAATTTTCCTTTATTAATCGATCATTACAGTGACCCAATAACGGTTACACCACGATTTTCCGACCGACAGGACATTTGCCCGACAAGTTTGACCAGAGTTATGCACTAACAAACGGCCGGGTTAGGCTGTCGGGCTGTCGGGAAGTTGTCCGACATTGGTTATTTCATACATCAGTGCTTTTTGATTCAAAGGTATTTTCTGAGATTAGAAACTATTGAGATTTATGTGGGATCTACAGTAAAATGTCCGACTTTATTTTATTCATTTTGGTATTTATTAGACTAAGCAATGTGATAAAGTGGATAAGAAGTATGAAGAAAACAACAATAAAACTGATAACATGCAAAGTACAAGGAATTTCATAATTAAAATTTAGAAAAAACGTTTATATTTTATATAAAGAAAAAAACAGCAATAAATGTACGTATTTTTAGATAAGTTGTTATGAGTAATGACTTTTGCTGTTGAAATTAAATAAAAATAAAAAGAATATTCTTCTAAGTTCCCAGAAAATCAAGCACAAAACTTTGCTTTCCATTTATTTATGCTATCCCTTTATTCATGAGCATTGCTTAAGCCAATTTTTGAACTTTTTGATCAAAAATTAATTGAAGAAATGATGGGAGATGGATTGAATGATGATGGTAGAACGAGCCCACAAGTTTACAACTGATCTATAATTTACTCAACATTTAGTAATAATCAGAAAAAGAGTGCATTTGATTGAAGTTATATCTATATTGTCATCCCTCTTGGATTCAAAATTGTTAAAATTATTTACCGTTCCTCAATATGGGTTAAATAATCGTGATTAATATGAACTTAATAATCAGAAGAAGAAAGTACTTCTCAATGTACGTTCTTGAAGGAACACAATATATTATAAATTTCATAGATGATGCACGATTTGATCCAACGTATAATAAACAGATGGCTCAAAAACTAAAATAAAAAAAAAATAAAAAAGTTAATTAATGTAGATTTGGTTTTGGTGAGATTACAATGAACTTGAATGTATGGTTGCTTTAGCTTACCATGAATTTGACCTTTGAATTATCTTACCTTAAATACAGAATTTATGTTAATTAAAAGTTTTAAAGAATTTAAATGTCCGAATAAAATCGGTATGATGATAATGAGTATGATATGACCCTCGTTGTATGTATGGTATAGGTTTTATTATCTATACTGTATTGTTATTGATTCTATACAGTATAGTTTTAGGGTTAGGGTTAGGCAAAAAAAGAGTTAGAATTAGG